>LPNX010193662.1:7664-27505 GCA_001517045.1 Pseudotsuga menziesii
CGTGATATTAATAGTAATATAAATAAATTATAGTTCTATTCTAACGCATAATTGTTTTTTAGCATTAAAATAATAAACTCAGCATGGTAACACTTAATATATAATAGTTTTTCTTGTCACTTGTAAAATGTTGCCAACCTTCTAATATATTACAACATGATACTCAACACATACAATATTCCTTGCTATGTCGAGAATTAAAATTGTTATAATAACCAACACATTTGTATTATGTCATTAATTAGTTTTTAAATGGGTCATTCTAAAATTGTGCCAACCTTCTACTAGTATAGAAACTCAACAGCACCAATGTACTAATTACCATATCAAATTATAATTCAATTGCTTAATCATAGTATCATATACAATATTAATGTCATTACATAAACTTAATCACCTTACCATTTAATACAAACTATACATAATATTAATAGAAATTATGTAAGGAATGAAAGTCTAAGAATTTCATCATTTTGAAAGAATCAAAGTCTGAGACTTTCATAATTTTAATTTGTCACAGAGGATTAGAAAGGTGTAATCTAGGTGTTAACACAGTCCCTCTCCCCCCATGTTGTAAAGGGTGCTAGCTCAATGGAAAAGAACCTGCCTTACAAGCAGGATGATGGTGGTTCGATTCCTCCGTGCCTTAACAGAAATTAATAGATGATATAAAATCTTAATGATAATATAAATATTGTAAGATATCTATATTTTCAATATAAATATGCTCTTTTCAATTAAACACATTGTTCAAATACTTCATAAATAAATAATGAACACTTGCGATAATAAGTTCAGTTGGTTTTCTCCCTTTCCTCTTGAATATAAGAAAAATCAAATTGTACTGCACTAATCCTATTATAGTCCAGAATTGATTTTGACTATTAAAATAATTAATATTAATAAATAAGGGAGGATTTACTAACATCAATATCATTAAATAAATTTATAGGTAAGAAATTTCTCACGTTAATTGATTATTCATAAAGTAAACATTTATCAACTCAGTTTTTAATACACTACCACTACCAATAACAATAATAATAAATTATATTGCTGTTTTAATTCATAATTTACTTTAATTATTACAAGGGTAGAACTTAGACTTTAAAGTCATAAAAACAATTCTCTTTTTGATTATAAGTGGTGCCAACTTCCAAAAATAAAACAACATACTCAACAAAGACAAAAATAATTACTATGACAGTGTTTATAATTGTTGTAGTAACAAATACAATGTTGGTATTATGTCATAAATTAATTTAATCAACGTAAAATTTAATACAAACTATAAATAATATTAATAGAAGTTATGTAAGGATTCAAAGGCTATGACTTTCCTCATTTTGAAAGAACCCAATCTAGAGGAAGTTCTAAATTCTAGATCTAACCCATCTAGTTCTAATTGAGATGTAATATTTCCTCTAGTTCTAATTGAGATGTAATATTTCCTTTTGAATGGTTGAATACTAAAGTTTTACTTGAAATAAATAAAAAATATTAATTAAGAAAATAGTTCATTGGATTAATTCTTCCAAATTTAATGGAATAGTTCTTTGAGTTGATTTTTCTAGATTTAATAGAATATGTATTTAGAGATTTACAAAAAAAACTCAATGTGGATGAAGTCCCTGTAATAGAATATTTCCAAATTTAATGAAATATGTGTTATCTAATAAGTTTTTTATTGAGTAATAATAAAATATCCGAAAGTTTCCATTGCCATGTAGTTTACCTACATATAGCAAGGTTTCTATGTAAACCTCGTCTTCTATTTTCATTTTTTATTGTTTCTTTTTTTATTATATATTTTACTAATATCTAGTGTGAAAGCCCGAAAACTCACATGAATAGGATTTTCTACAAGTGGGAGCTACAAAAATGAAAAGAGGATTAACCAAGTTTGAGATTGAGAAGTTTGACGATAATAATTTATCTCTATGGAAGATAAAGGTGGAGGATTTGTTGTCTCAAAATGATCAATCCCTAGCCTTGAAAGGGGTTGCAAAAAACCAAGTGGCATAACAAATGAGGACTGAATAAATCTCGACAAATAGGTTGTTTCCTACAATTTTCCTTTGTCTCGTAGATTGTGTCTTGTTCAATGTTGCTAAAGAAAAAACACAGAATCCCTTTGGGAGAAACTTGCAAAGATGTATGAGACTAAATCGACAACAAATAAGGTTTCCCTCAAAAAAACAACTTTTTCATTTGAGGATGAAGGAGGGTTCAACTGTCGCGAATCATCTTAATAAGTTTAATACCCTAACTAGAAAACTCTGCTCAGTTGGTGTAAAGGTGGAGGATGACCTCACATGGCTATCATTTACTATTTCCCTATCAAATACTTGAGATCATATGGTGCTGACTATCACCAACTCATCACTGGGAATGTTAAAATTTGATGATATGGTAGTTTCTTTACTAAGAGATAATTTGTGGTAAAAATCATCTCTGAAACCCTCTACTAGTGAATCCCTATCTATGAGAGGGAGATTTAGTAAAAGGAGTCAACAAGGGAGCCTTCACAGTCCAAATCCAAGTCCAAGGACTATAAGAAAGTGAGGCACTCAAATTATGGGAAACCAATGCACTCGAGGAAGGATTATTGGTATCTGAAGAAGGAAAAGAATGATTAAAAGTCAAATTACCTGTCAACTGAAGCTATTGCAGTAGATTCAGAATAAACAACAACATATGAGGGTTTTTGTCTCAATAACAACATACCTCTATTATATGCTTGGGTTTTGAAGTTGGGTGAATATTTCCACATGTATCGACATAGAGACATTTTTGTCAAACACCAACCTTATAGTGGTGGAATGGTCTACTTGGTGATGATCGTCCTTTAGAAATTGTGGGAAGAGGAGACAATAAGATCAAGTTGTACTATGGTGGAGAAATAATCCAAGAAGATGTCCGAGATCGATCAAAATTAAATTCTTCATATTGCGAACAAAACCTCGCAGCGGCATAGAGATTGATGAGATATTTCCAGTGATGTTCGTTTTTCCTCAAACAGACTCTAGACATGAAAGATATCATGCTCTAAATTTTTGACAAAACAAGTAAAATTTGACAAAAGGGGGTGCCACATGGGAACATTGTAAGGGTGACACGTGGCAAGTACGAAATTGGTGTGGAACATTCACAGAGCATCACATGGTAGGTTAAAATCCATTTGGCAGGTGATATGAATGGGTAGCAGGATGACAAGTGGCAGGTTTATGGTACATGTGGCATTATGTGGACCAATCGAAGGCCACCACTTGGCAGTCCAATTGGACACAATGTGATTTTGTTCACCAAAAAATATGGAAAGAAAGGGAATCGAAGCCCCAACCTTGTTTCCACCAAAGACTCCACGTAATCTGCCTATCCATTATTCTCGCCAGTGTTTCTTAATGATACACTTTACAAGTTCTATTTGAAGTTGTATAGAATGGTTATTGGGTAAAAAGGAGGGGCCAAGGGATTAGCCCTTGACCACAAATTTTATATTTAAAATTTTTATTAGATAACCATAATACAAGAACCAATAAGAACCACATGTAATATGCCAACACAAAATCGCAATGTGAGGAGAGGTCCGCGGGTTTGAACCTGTGACCTCCTCCCAACAACACCACTTGTTAAGGGATGTGCACGTATTTTGTTTTAAGTTTTCTTTCAGGAAGACTTTATCCCTAAGTATGGGATTGACTATTCCAAATGTCATGTTCTTTCAATTATTTTTAAATATGGTAATTATCCATTAATTTGTGGATCTCTATCCCATTTAATTTGGATCAAATCCCATGGAAATTGGGGATTGAATTTATGAGACTTGGCTATATAAATTAATGTAATTTTCCTTGTGAAGACATGAAAGGATTGAATATTTTGAGGAGAGAATGGTAATATGCCATTATGCCTTTGTAAAGGCTTTATAAGATGATTTTAGCCCCTCTTAAGAGTTTTTGGAGAGTGAGAGGAATTTGTTGTTGAAGCCTAAGTCTCTTTTGTTGAAGGATGAAGGCCTATTGTGCCTATCCAAATATTTTTGAATACTAATAAGATAGGGGCCTCATTAGAGCTGGACCCAAAGACGTAGTCTGTCAGGGACGAGCTCTGTTATCACATGTTGTCTACACTCTTATGGTTTGCATCACTTGTTCATTTATATTCTTTTAGTTATTTGTGAACCTTCGATAAGCTTGTTATTTCAATCCTTTGTACAAGTTAACTGGGTTAAGAATTCACATACAAATTCAATTGTAAGTAGATCCTGTCATTTTTGGATCATATTGAGTATCAGAGCAGGCTAACCAAGAAATTACAGAGTGTGAATCTTAACTAAATCAAGGCTTAGGAAAGGTGAGGACAACTTGATACTTTCAATCCAGAGATTGGGCATGCACATCAAAGAAAAAAAATGGCATATGAATACTACCGAGAAGAAGATGAGAAGGCTTTTTGCAAGGATTTCTATTAGATGGTAGACAAGGTAGAAAAGTTGTTTGCAAATTATCAAGAGAGATTGGAAAATAAGAAAACGAACTTAGGAGAAAGAAGAGGATAATGCTTCATTGAACCAGGGAAAAGGAGGAGACCCTTTTGAGCCTCATTCTCCATCTTATTCTTCCTCTTCTGCAATTTCAAGTACTGCTTCTTCAAATCCAAAGAAACAACCTAAGAAGACAAAGTCTGATTTACCTTATTTGAAACTTGATATTAAGTTTGATTTTCCTACATATAATGGTGAACTTAACACAGAAGAGATGGATGACTGGATCAGACAGATTGAGGTGCATTGCAAGATCCATAAGCCCATAGATGATAGCGCAAAAATCCAGTTGGATACTCCCTGTATTAGAGGCACTGCACTCTTCTAGTGGGAGAGTAAGACACAGGAAGACCTCCTTACAAAAGGTAAAAGTATTTCTTCCTGGTATGAATTTACTGTTGCGTCAAAGAAGAAATTCTACCCATTAGAATACATGCAACAAGCCATTATGGATTGGAAAAACTTAAGGCAAGGTAAAGGTCAGAATGTAGAAGAATACACTCAGGAATTCAGAAAGAGAGCTTTGATTTTGGGTATACCTATTTACACTCAAGAAAATATTCTCAAGTTTATTGGAGGATTACATAGTTATTTGCATCATAAAATATGTATGATTAATCCTACTAACCTTGATAAGGTATGTGTGCAATATACACATAGTGAATCCAAAGGGAATAATGCTCATGATAACGTTTCCTCGGTTGAATCTAGCCAAATGAAACAAGGAAAGGGAAAAGGGAAAGCTAAGCATACAGCTACAATGAGGAAATATGATGAGAGGCCTACATGCATGCATTGTTAAAAGAAAGGCCGCAAAGAAGCAAAGTGTTGGGTACTGCATCCAGAATTGAAACCAAAGTGGTTTAATTATCGGAATGAGAACCAAAATTCCATGGTTATTGTTCAGGACCTTGGATCGGATTCTAACAAAATAAAGATAACAATCATAGATGTGAAAGGTAAAGCTATTGTTGGTAATGATTATAACATTGGTTCTTCATGTGCTTATACTTCTAAAGATCATGTAATTTATAAGGATAGAAAAATGAATGCATTGTTTCATATAGGGGTAATTACCAAAAAAAAAAAGATCGACACACTCATAGATAGTGGATCCCAAGCTAATATCATTTCAGAAGAAGTAGTTAAGTAGTTGGGATTAACAACAAAACAACATAGGAAACCTTATCCATTAGGCTGGGTATGCAAAGATAAAAGATTACTAGTAAAAAATCAATGTGATCTAAATTTTCCCCAGATGCAGGTGACACACAGACCACCCATAGGGACACTTAGCGCATAGGCCACGTGGTGAACGCGCGAGAAATGAGGTGAGCGACGACACGGTTGAAATGAATGCAGAGAAGTGGCGAATGCTTTCCAACCCTACAAATAGTTGGTTAGTCATTTCTCATCTAATTCGCAGTACCAGAGATTTAATTCATGTACATTCCAACACAGACCTCCATGATGGTATCACATCGAACTATGAGACCCGCTAGCCTCATCCCTATGGGAATTTTCATTCTCATGTATCTTCTCTGTTCTCACTCTTCCATGAGCCTGCACACTAATTCGAAGAAAATGGTGTCCCGACAATGTGGTACACCATGCATAGGTAGCACAGGCAGAGGAGGAATTCATCGAAAAGGCATGATTGGGAACATTGATTGGTTTGTACAACAGGTTTCCATGTTGGTCATATGCTTAATTGATGAATGGGATACCAAGGAAGTATCAAACCATATCACGTCTGGGAAAAGTGGGGGCAGAATCAACCATTACTGGATGGCGAAGAACATGTTGGGAATTTTACTGGAAGACATGATGGTAAATGGAATGGAGCTAAGGACATGGCCCAAGGTATGCGCACCTATATCACTCAAGAGAACACACAGATAAAATCCTTGGATGCCAATTTCAACCTAAGGCACTATTCAGTGTTTCCCAACACTGGAAATGTGGATGACAATGGATTCAAGAACTAGTGCGAGAAAGGTGGCACGTCCTTAGCCACTGCTGCGAATTCTCTAGGATCATTGCATGAACATAGGGAAACGACGAGAATTTTTGCGCCTATTAAAACGTGGTTGTGAGACTCCAACCGATGCCATTTTCACTTTGTCGATACAGGAGAGGAAACCTCATGACCCAACAGAGGAATATGGACCCTGTCCAATTCTGGAAGAGACAACTGATTTCCATGTGGGTGATGCAACACCATAGATGCCACTTCATCATCTCTGGTTTGCTCTATGACTTTTGGCTTTTCTGGGTTTCCTTGCTATTAAATATGTAATTTTAAAGCTTATCTATAGTTAGTTTTTAAATTGTCATATGTATGTTGAATTTTTAGCTACAGAAAGAGAAGACATTTCTACGCCCATGAAAACCCCAACTCCAATATTTTTGAAAGATTGGGCAGGTGGTCTGTTAGTTTAAGCCACCCGTAGCAAGTTTTTTTCTGCTCTATACTCTTCTTTTGTTACTATGAATATAAATTTCCATTGCTGCTTACAAAAAAATGTGATCTAAACTTTGCAATAACATCCAAGTTTGTAGATGAAGTTGAATTTGATGTGGTTCCATTAGATATATTTGGAATTATGTTGGGTATCCCATACTTATATGATCAAAAGGAAATTTTCTATAGAGAACATAATCAGGATTGTTTTTTTAAGGAAGGAATCGAGTATATAGTACATTCACATTCATTTAAAAATGATAGATCATTGGGAACTACGCAACAACTGAAGAGGGTCGTTAATGCAAGTCAGAATTTGGCACTTATGTCTATGCAATTTAAGGAAGAAAAGAACCCTAAGAATGAAAAGGAAGTGTTGTTTCACCACAATGCACCTATTATGGCTAATAGTGTTCCTATGGTAAAACATAAAGCATGATGTGGGTACAATCTCTTTCATATGTTCAATTTTGATATTCAGCTTTCTACTGATCAGCAATGTATGGTTGGTTTTGACAATATTGAATGTAAATATAGTTGAAAATGGGATTGATGTACTCAATAATGTCAATGAAATATTGATTATTATTATGATAAGTTAAATGTACACGTTCCAGGAATAATGGAAAAATGATACGGGAAAATGAGACGAACATGTCATCATTTGAACTCTAAATGATTCAGGCTTTTGGTGGTCCAAAAGCTTCTCAATGGGAAGTTTTGATCCAGGATCTATGATATCGATCAAACTTAAATTCTTCAAATTGCTAAAATAATCTTGCAACAGTGTAGATATCGATGATATTTTTCCATTGACATTTGTTTCACCTCAAACGAACTCTAGACGTAAAATATATCACATTCTGAATTTTCGGCAAAACAGATAAAATTTGGCAAAACGAGATGCCATGTGGCACCACTGTAAGGGTGACACGTGGCCTATATGACACTAATGTCGAACATTCACAGAGAACCACATGGCAGGTTACATTCCATTTGGCAGGTGATGTGGACCGATAGCAGGATGACAACTCGTAGTTTTATGTTACATGTGGCATTACATGGACCAATCAGAAGCCACCACGTGGTAGTATGATCGGCCACAATGTGGTTTTATTCACCAAAAAAATATGGAAAGCAAGGGAATCATGCCCCTAACCTTCTCTTCACCACAAAATCCACATAATCTGCCTATCCATTATTCCCGTCGATGTTTCTTAACCATATAGATTAAAAGTTCTATTTAAATATCTATGGAATTCTTATTGGGGAAAAAGGAGAGGTCGATGGCTTATAGCTTGAACCCATATTCTATATTTAAAATTTGTATTCTATAAGGTCATAGAATCGGCATGGAACCAAACAAGAACCACATTTGAATATTCCAACACAAAATCACAATAGGAGGAGAGGTCTGCGGGTTTGAATTCATGACCTCCTCCCAATGGTGCCAATGTTTTCAACTAACGTGCCAAGAACACCACTTGTTAATGGATGTGCACATATTTTGTTTTAATTTTTCTTTGGGGTAGGCTTTATCCCTAAGTATGGGCATGCCTATGCCAAATGTCACATTCTTTGCATTGTTTTTAAATATGGTAATTATTCATTATTTTGTGGATCTTTATCCCATTTAATTTGGATCAAATCCCATAGAATTTGGGGATTGAAGTTATGAGACTTGGCTATATAAATCAATGTAATTTTATTTGTGAATATATGAAAGGATTGAAGCTTTTGAGGAGAGAATGGTAAGATGCCATTATGCCTTTGTAAAGGAATTGTAAGCTTTGCTTATTCTTTGTAAGAGGCTTTTAGCCACTCTTGAGAGCTTTTGGAGAGTGAGAGGACTTCATTGTTGTTATACCTAAATCCTGTCACCATCATGTGATGAGATCCTTAACCCCTATGTTTTCCCTTAATCCCAAAACTTGGAGTGGAAACTTGCTCTGGATATCAATTCTAATTGAAAAAACCTAGCACCGCGCTTTTCCTTTGGCTGATGAGCGGTACCTTCTTCAGCACCGCCTGTGTCCTATTATAGAAAAGCGGTGCCACCATTGATTTGCTTTGTTGTTGAAGCGGTTCTCACCTAAACCGCTCTGTCATAAGGGAACAAAAGAGGTACCCTGGGTAAAATGGGAAAAATAGAAGTCTCTCGAGGCTTCTAGATCACGAGCCTTGTGTCCTCCCTTATTCCTATCAATATGGGTTAGTTGAGCTCGAGATCCCTCTTGGTAGGATCTTAGAGCAACCTCACCCACAATTCTCTCAACTATCCCTATCCATTGAGCGTTATAAATACAAGCTCATATCCATAGTTGAGGGGGAGAACTGAATGGTATTGTTATGTTGTTGAATTGAATACCTATTCCAATCCATTGGAGAGCACAAGAGAGCAAGTTGGAGCTTTTGGGGATGAAGTGTTTGTCTTGTGGAGGAGTTTGTCAACACTAAGGCAATGGTTGTAAGCTTCTTCATTCATTCTTAATGCAAAAATGATTTCTGTCCTGCATATCTGTTGTTTTGATTTTGCATGTATATGTTACTGGATTCCCTAGTCATTAGTATGGATGCATAGATGATTTTCTGGTAGCTTTGATGTTCTTGTTTGTTTGACATGTTTGCAGGTACATAGGTTCACGATCAAAGCAGTATTATAGGTGTTTACAACATTCAAGGAAGGTATTCATCCTTTGTCATTCACTCATTTGTTATGGATCTAAAACCATTCAGACCAGAGGAACAACTTTTGTCCGCAGAAGGTGCAATATACCTAATAACAAATTTGGCGACTCCGCTGGGGAACAAAGCAAATTTCAATTGATCTGATCTTCCTCAGTATTTGAACCCTTGTTCGAATCCAGGCTCCATCTTCAACCCTCTTCAGTCAGATCTTCCATCTGACTTAGTGAATTTTGGTTTGAAACTTTCATATCTATTCAGATCTAAACTATTTTGACTTTATATGCTCTTTTTTACTGTCAATTCATCAATATTTACCTTGATTTGATCAATTTTTAACTTGATTTATCGTTCTCCTTGTGTTTTGGATCTATTCAAAGAACTGCACATGTGATGTTGACAACAAGCGATGCCACCGCCTAAACTCTGTTAGCCATAAGTGGTGCCACCGCCTAAGTCCCTTTATCCAGAAGCAGTGCTCGCCCAAAACCGCTCTGTCAAGACCCCTACAACACGGTTCCAGGTAGGCCTTGTTTCAAAACTAGTTTTTGTGATTTTTTGGAAAAAGTTGGATTCTGCTTGCTTTCAGCCCTGCACTGTCAGGCTTGTGTTTTGAATCTGTATGCTCATGGTTGAAAATTTTATGGTAAAATTGGTTTGGTTGAAAGAATTCAAAAGCTAGATTAGGCTTGTTGATTATTCATTTGCTTTCATGCTTGTTGGTTGTGATTTTGAAAGGAATTTTTGAAAGCTTAAGTTTCAATTAGATCTCTTTTCGTTTCCTTTATAAACACTGAAAGAAAAACCACTTGCTTAGAATCTTGATTTCATTTTTTTCCCATGGAGGATTTCTTTTTGCTTTTAAAAATATTTTTTTTTATTGAAATTAGGTCATTATCATTACTGAGCATAGGGCACTAGATCTCTGATTAGCCTCATAAGCTTTCAAGTTCTCTTTGTTCTTTTTGTCTCTCTTGCATTAGTACTATCTCATCAAAAGAAAAATAGTGTAGTTTTAAGTTAGATCTATCTATGTTTAAAAGAAAAATAGAAAAAATAGATTGCATATGCATGTAGAGTGCTTGTTGTTTTTCTTTTAGGAAAAGAGACTCTTACCCCTTTGATTGCTTTCAAAAAGAAAAATGAGTTTGGAATGTGTTTCTTGTCTTTGGATTTGATTTGTTAAAAGTAGTTGTTTGGGAATTTTCGGTTTTCAAAACGAAAAGAAAATACTCTCTTTCCCTCCCATAAGTAGGCATATCTCGAATGATAAAGTGAAATATTTGCATCTACATTCTGCATGGTTTTACTTTTTCTATCAAAATTCCATGCATTCACCTAACCGTCCACTTTAAAATTAATGGTAGTTATAGGCTTAAAATTTACATAGCAATTTGAGTGATAGGCTAGAGACGTGTTCGGGTGTCGTTAAGGTTGGGAGCTGTCGTTACTCGTCCGCATTACATCCTGGGACTCGCGTAGTTCTTCCACGTACCGTCGATATATCGAACGGTCTTTCATGTACCCTTGAGGTATATAGAAAGGTACTTCACGTACTCGATTGTATATAGGAAGGCCCCTTGTGAACGATTATGCATTAGACAACACTACTAACGATTTGAGCTCTGATGTACCTTGCATATATTGGGAGACCCCACTAGGATACCTTATCTATCTGAGAAAAGCCCTTTGGCTGTCTTTCTTGGAGCCATACACCAAAAATAGAATTCAGGGAGATTACTACACACTTACCCTTCAGGTATATCGCGAGTGGCACCTTCTTAACAATCCTGGTGAGAGACCTGACTATCTGAACTCCTCTTGTCATTTAATTTTTCTTTTTTGGCCTATAGCTTGAGTAGAGAAATTTTTGGTGTGTTTTCTAGTTTTGAGACCCTAGGGTAGATAGGAATTGTACAAGCTGGCTGAATTAATACAATCCAGAAGAGTATGGGGCTTGCCACCTGATTTTATTCCTATTTCAGGGGAAAATCCTATGGAAGCTATCAACCAAGGAGCTGTTACCAACTCCCAAGTGGGAAAAAATGTGGTTGCAGAAAGCGGAGATCCATATCCTTCGCATGCACCTCCCTTGGTCCAACAACCTTCTAGGGGTAATACATCATTCCATTCTCCCATAGAAGGTCATGTTTATGATACTACCCATCCAGATTATGGTCCCAATGCTCCATTTGGGATACCTCTATGGGTCAGTCCATTGCTTTGTTTGGAACCCGTCCAACCTATTTTGAAGATATTTCACCAAATGAAGAAGAACACAGACAATACCAGGTAGCTATTCTCCGTGCAAGAGAACTAGACAAGGAAACAGATATCATATTGGGTACACCACCACCTTGTTAAGTAGTTTTTCCTCGTAATCCAGACCCTTGTCCTGTGGGATATCACTCACTTGATGACTCTATGAAACCAGTTGAACCTATTATAGATCGCAATGGGACTCCACATAATGCGGGTCAAACTAGCAACCCCACCACCTCCCATATTATGTCTGTTCCAAATCCTCCAGGGTCTTCCACACCTAGGGAACAACATTCAATTCTTGTTTCATCAATACCTTTTAGTGTAGGGGGGAAACCCCTAGCATGACCTACATTACCTATCACTGGAATTGTATCTAGTCATGGAAATACATCTAGTATAGAGCAATCTACATTTTATGTCCCTCCTACCCACACGAATGTGGTTAACCCCCCATCCAGTTCAAGTCATCCCTTGGGAGCACAACCTGTAACCAATTAAACCTCCGGGGGGTATGGTTACACAACAAATCAAGTACCTGTAGGAAAAATTAATTACCAACCCAACCCTATAGGAATGTCTTATGTTGGAATTCCATATCCTAGTAATACTTTCACTCCATGGGGGCAACCTAACTGGTCCTACATGCTAGCTATGGGATGGATACCTATGCATACTGCGGGGGGTGTCGGAGCTCGTCCCCCTGGGGGTCCTAATGGTCCTGGAGGGCCTAGTGGATTTCCTCCTTATGGTCCTGGTGGTCCTGGGGAGCCTAGTGGATTCCCTCCTAATGGTCCTAGAGGGTCTGGTGGCCCTCCTCCTAGTGGTTCTGGAGGCTCCAAAGGTCTACCTCCCAGGGGTCTTGAAGGGTCAGGTGGTCCTCCTCCTAGTGTTCTAGGTGGTTCTGGTGGTCCCGAAGGCCCTAGTGGTCCTCCTCCTAGAGGCTCTGGCGGTCCTAATGGTCCTGATCCTGGAAATCAACCCCATGCGGGTGGATCTTCCAGTGGTTCTTCATCACAAGAACCAGTCTACTAGTCTACTTGCAGTTCTACTGGTACTTATATGCCCTATAAATACTACCAGCATGTGCAACCTAATCACCAGTTACCTTTCCTAGTAACTTTGGACTTGCCTGATTTGTTCAATTTGATTAATGATCCCATTTGACATAACCCCTCGTGGCCTCCCATTCCGGTAAAGTTACCATCGGACATTCCAAAGTTTGATGGAAGCAGGGAGATGATCTAAAAAACCATGTCATGACATTCCATTTGTGGTTTTCTTTGAACTCCCTTATGGATGATTCAGTTCGTTTAAGACTCTTTCAGTGAAATTTGACTGGTACCACCACGAAATGGTACATTGAACTTCCACAACATTTGTTTGTGGATTTTTGCTCATTGGCAATTGTGTTTCTTACACACTTTTAGCTTCCTATCCATTATGAAATGGGTATAGATCTCTTAACTTCTCTGTAGCAGAACACCTCCACCCACATATCCGATCATATCCATGAGTGGAGAAGGTGGAGAAGACTTATTAAGGCTCCTATCCCGGATCAGTTGTTAGCTGATTGGTTTACTAAATATTTGTTTCCTCCAATCGCCGGACATGTGGCTATGGGCGGTGTCATTACTGAAGAGCAAGCCATTAGTAGATCCCAATATCTAGACTTGGTCTATTCCCAGTCTGAAACATTGTATGACTTGATCCCTCAAGCTCCTCGCCCAAGCATCGATCCTGCCAAGCCACCAGCAGAAACCCCTGTTGATGGGATTGTTGGTTCAATCTAGTCCCCGTCGACAGCAAAACCTTCCAAGAAACCCCATACTTCCACCCCTACTCCTTCAACTCCCAAGGTTTCCATTGAGGTAAATTCCATTCAAAGTATTCAAACCCCTGACAACAATAAAAAGAAAGGTAAAGCTAAAAACAAAAAACCTGGAAACCAGCAGGAGAATCCAAAACCAACCATCAACAAGAACAATAAAGGAAAAAGAAAAGTGAAATATCCATGTCTTCTATGTGGAGGTGACCATTTCACGAAAGAGTGTCCTCGTCATGACGAAATCACCCAATTCTTAAAAACTAATCTCACACCAGCATTTCTCATGGATCCTTTTCCCTCCCAACAATAGCTGATAGACCACATGTATAATCAAGGAAATTCTAGTTCTTCGGAGGAAATTCACATGATGTCTTTAGACACTATTAGTTTGCAAACTCAAAATCAGATTTATGACAAACCCATACACAAGAAAGAAGAAAATTCTTCTTCAAGGAAAGCTCCCTCTACTGGTTCTCCCGAGTCCTCATCTACTATTCCCCCAACCATCGAGAAACATAATATTGACATGGTTTTGCGTCCACCTAAGAGTACTCTTAGGAAGGCTATTTTTAATCCTAATGCCCAAGCTGCTCAATTTTATAGTGTAGTTGAAGATCTTGCTCAGGTACCATGTGAAATGTATACCTTGGAAGTACTCCAAAGCTGTCCTGCACAACGCAAAAACTTGTTAACTACGTTATGAGCTTTAGACCCAAACAACATTAATTTGATCCAATTCAATGTTGAGAACTATAAGTCTAGACTTACTCACAAACTCACTTTCCAAATCATAATTAAAGTAGTCAAAAAGAAGGTCTTTAGAACGGTCTTATATGAAGGAGCTTCCACTTCAGTTTTGTCCCTGTCTTGTTGGAAAGCTATTGGCTCTCCCAAGCTTGTAACATCACCTACAACTCTGAAAAACTTTGATGGATGAGGTGTCCAGCCCCATGGTCTCATACCAGCCCTTTCAGTCAAGCTTGGGGGCAAAGATGTTTCTATTCAGGTGAAAGTAGTAGATGCCCCGTTAGACTACAACCTCCTTCTAGAAAGAAATTGGTTTTACTCCATGATTGTTGTCACTTCAATGGTATTTTGAAGTGTCCAATTTCTGCATCTCGGGAGGATTGTCACCATGGACCAGCTCGATTTTTGTACGTCGGATGTTACTACCTCTATAGCTAATAACATCCCTATGTTAGGCCAGTCCCATCCTCCTTACCAGTCGATTTGGGTAGGCATGATGAAGGATTCGTCCCTTATGGGGATTTTTCCGTTAACTCCTCCTAACAAAGACACAGGGACAGTAAATATGATTTTGTCGTTTGATTATGATCTAAAGGGAAAACAAATTGTTGATTCCACCTCATTGAGCCCGCATGAATAAATGTACAATGTTATCCAAACCCTTTCCAATGACCACACTGATGAGCTTCATTTGATGGCTTCGGACCCTTACCACCTGCCCTACTGGTTAGAACCCTCTCTTCCTATTCTGGATTATATCTCTCATAATTTTCCTTCCAATGAGTCCATTATGGAGATCATGAATATGAATGCACCTATATGGGAGGATCATCATCATAGATCCTTGTTCCTCCCCAATACCAGTTCGGTAGACCATGATTTTGCATCCCTTTTTTCCACTGATATTGTCAACACACCTCAAACTCCTATATTGTTGCAGAACACAGATTCTAAAGGAAACCTATGCAACATTACTCAAACAAATCCAATTGACATATCATCCAAGCCTGGAACCCTTGAGCATGTTCATGTTGGGAAGAACTGCTCAGTAGAAGAATTTGAAGCATACCAAGCACTTTCAAAAGAATTTTGTGATTTTTTTTCCTGCTCTAACAAAGAAATTCCGTGGATAGACCCATCCATTGTGGTCCATGAAATGAAAACCTATCCCACTGCAAAACCTGTCAGGAAAAAACTAAGGCAAGTCCATCCATGGAAAGCCGCAACTATCAAAGCTTAAATAGAGAAACTTCTCAAAGCAATGTTTATTTGTCCCATACCCCTGACGGAATGGGTATCGAACATCATCCCTGTCAATAAAAAGCAGGGCACCATTAGAGTCTGCATCAATTTCAAAGATTTGAACAAAGCTTGTCCCAAAGACAACTTTCCCACTCCGCATATCGACCAGATTATCAACAACTGTGCCAGAAGTGTCATATTCTCATTTATAGATGGATTTTCAAGTTATAATCAGATTGATATTTTACCAACCGATAAGCACAAGACATCATTCATTTTCCCATGGGGAACATTTGCATACAGGAAGTTACCATTCGGCCTGAAAAGCATTGGAGCCACTTTCCAGCGTGCTATGTCCTATGCGTTTTACGATATAAAACATATTGTTGAACCGTACCTTGACAAAATCCCAGCTCATTCACAATGATGGGAGGACTACCCTGGTCATCTTAGAGACATTTTCCTGAGATGTCGTCATTATAACATACAGCTCAATCCTCATAAATGTGTTTTTTTCGTTGAGACGATATGCCTGTTAGGTTTTGTGGTTTCTAAGGATGGCATCCAAACAGATCCATTGAAAATTGCCACTATTTTAGCTCTACCTACCCCAACTAACCTTCTAGAACTCCAAATTTTGCAAGGGAAGGAAAAATTCCTCCGCCATTTTGTGTGCAATTTTGCAAAGAAAACACACGGTTATATGCATCTCCTTAAGAAGGACACTTTGTTCTTTTGGGATGACCAAGCCCAATGAGCCTTTGATAATCTCAAACACACTCTGACTCATTCACCTGTGATACACCCCTAGATTATTCAAAGGACTTTCTCTTATACATTGCTGCCTCCACTACTACCATCACCATGGTTTTGGTGCAAGAGAATCCCGACGGTCAGGAGCACGTGATCTACTATGATAGTAAGAATCTCATGGATTCAAAAACTCGATATTCACGTGTGGAGAAATTATCACTGGCCATAGTCATTTCTATTCATAAATTTTGTTACTACATTTTGCTCCGCACAACCACCATATTGGTAGACCAGAACCCTATGTATTACATCCTGACTCAGCAGGTGCTTGGGGGCAAGTACTCCTGATGGATAGTCATACTACAAGAGTTTGATCTGGAATTTGCCAAAGCTACGTCAAAGAAATCCTTGGTCTTTACCGAGCTCATGTGTGATCTTCCCTGTGCTTCGATGGAATCTGAGCCCAGTGATTCATTCCTAGATGAATTCATATTCCTAATAAGCACTGCTGACCCATGGTATGGATATTTTCTCATTTATTTCCAAACACAAACGTTTTAGCCTACTCTATCCCGTGACAATTGCCGTCGTATCCGTCACCACGCAAAATACTACCTCATATTGAATGACACTTTGTATAGATGTGGTATCAAGTCCGTTTTCCAATGATGCCTTACCCATGAGGAAGCTGAATAAGTTTTGAATGATTGCCACTCTAGAGCATGCGGCGGTCATTTATTTGGGATGGCTACAACCCAGAAAATCCTTTGCGCTGGCTATTTCTGGCCTTCAGTATTTAAAGATTGTCGTGAGGCTGTTATGAAATTCCCACCCTATCAACATTTTTATCCAAAAAAGCTAACACACCCTGCTCCGTTACACCCGTTCATTATCGTTGGCCCTTTCTCCAAATGGGGGATCGATTATATGCATTGTAAGCCCACCTCAGCCGAGGGGCATGGTTACATCATTGTAGCCATTGATTATTTTACAAAATGGGCTGAGGCCATGCCTACATATGCAGAGGACGATAAGACTACCACTCTCTTCCTATTCAATCATGTGATAGAAAGATTCGGAGTCCCGCAGTCCATAGTTACTGATCAAGGATCACATTTTCATAATCAAATGATGGAAGAATTAAGTTCCAAGCTAGGTTTTCGTCATGAAAAATCTACACCCTATTATCTACAAGCTAATGGTTAGGTCAAGGCCATTAAAAAAGTTTTGAAAATGATGCTTCGTTGGATGGTTGGAGACCATAAATCCAACTGGAACCATATCCTTTTCTCTGCTCTTTGGGCTTACATGACTTCGGTGAAAACAACTACTGGTTTCACACCTTTCCAGCTTGTCTATGGACTAGAAGCTATCTTGTCGATTCAATGTCAGATTCCATCCCTGAAACTTGTTGTCAAACTTCTCCCAGACACTTTCGCAGAGGAAGAGAGATTTCTATACTTGAATAAACTTGACAAAACTAGAAGAGATGTCGCCTTAGCTAATGAGACACACAAGAAACACGTCAAGTCACAGTATGAATAGTCTGTCCAACCTCGTGCCTTTAATGAGGGTGACCTAGTTTTGACTTATGATCAAAGATATGACAAACTAGGGAAAGGGAAGATCAAATCCATGTGGTACAGTACTTTCATCATTTCCAAAGTTTTAGATAAAGGGACCTACAAACTCGTGGACTATGATGGAATCTCCTTAGGACAACCTCACAATGGGTTGTACCTGAAGAGGTACTATGTCACGTCCCCATCCCTCTGACCGGCGAAGAGGACGCTAGCATGGCATTAACCATCCATGCTATCAGCCCCATGAATAAGTGATTTAATAAAATAACATGCTGTAATAGAATGCAATGAAGTAGAACATGCACGCATGAACATTTATCATGCATAGATGCAATTATGTATCAGACACAGCAGAATTCAATGTACATTCAAACAAGCATTCATTCAACATGTTCATAACATTTATTAACAGAAAATAAGGTTGCAGAAGTAAAAATAGGCAAGATTACTTATCTTATGAAAACTCCTTCCGCAACCAGCTACGTCGCTGCAACGTTCCACCCAACCATAGGCCAGCGTGCTCCTTAATCTCTTAGCAGCGCTGCCACCCACGAGCTGGGCATGATTCTCCAAGGAATAAGGGAACAAGCAGGCTTACACATAGCCATGGATACACAAAACACAGCCAAGCTAACACAGTTGGATTTATCAGGCCATTAAGGAGCTGGAAAAGGCTAATTGCTAAGCTGGTGAGCTCATTACAGAGCTAGGAACACCTACACTAGAACTAGCCTGACTTCTAAGACACCCACACACACCCAACACAAGGAATCAGTCCCTTCTCTGTTACACAGTCCCTCGGGCCCTGCATTCCCTTCCAGTGCTATTCAGGGGTTGTGGAGAAGAAAGCCATCCCTCTAGCTCTATCTGTGTGGTTTCCAACACACCAGGTTTATCAAGCAAACCAAGCCAACATCCCTACTCCCAACACAGTCCGAAGACCAACCATTGCACGCATGCAACCAATCAGTTGTCACAGCTTAAGCAGGGAAAACGATTCCTGAGTCGTTCTTGGCCCTATCGTGGCCAAAACGACTCCCAAACACAGTATACAGTCCTAACCTATCAGTGGACAAGCTCACAACAGGGGAAAAACAATAGCCCACCCTTGGACAATGAAGTCACAGGTAAAAACATACATAACCACGCTGAGGAAGAGAAAAATACCGACTTTCATACTGTGCGTGAGATGAGCAGACTCCTGTCCCAAATTATTTAGAAATACCACGCAAGGGAGACCACAGCAACACAACAAAATCATGGATGAAAACGCACAGCTCCCAGCTCGCTGTGTGAGCCCGAAAATAGAAGAATACCTATGCATGAGGATAATGGACAAAATATGGTCCCTGCATGACGGCGAACAGACTTCGACTCTTGCGTGAGGATGAGCAACGATGGAGAGTACGCGAATTGGAGGTGCATGGGTGTTCAGCACAGGTGTGGAGAGAAGAATGTGTCAGCGCGAGTGAAGAGAACGAATGAATCCAGGACATATTTGTTTCCCTGCCCATCGTGAGGTTCAACGCTGGTGGAGTGCGCAGGTAGGCAAGGACTGACAGTCCTGCCACCCCACTCCCAAAAACAATAACTGCCATAACTTCCCTCAGCTACCAGTAGAAATTATTAAATGAAGGTGGTTGGGTAAGGCAAGGTGGTGGCACATTGGTTTTTCTTTTTCCCCATGGATTAAGGTTTGACAATTTCCCCACCCTTATCCTTGTGAAAATC
>LPNX010193662.1:27888-162075 GCA_001517045.1 Pseudotsuga menziesii
CTTCTATCTGTCCTGTGCTGCTTTTAGATTTTGCCTGATCTTTACAACCTCTTGCTCCATTTCCTTGAGCAATTCTGGTCCAAGCACAATCCTGTTCATGGGATTGTCCCAAGTCACTGGGGTCCTACACCTTCTTCCATACAAGGCTTCATACGGACTCATCCCCAAGGATGCCTGCTGTCCATTGTTGTAAGCAAAATCTACCAAGTGCAAGTAATCTCCCACTTGGTTGGTTTGTCCATTATGTACATGCGAAGCATGTCTTCAAGCACCTGATTAACTCTCTCTATCTGACCATCTATCTGAGGATGGTATGCAGTGCTGAAGTTTTACTTTGTACACAAATCTGTAAACAACCCCTTCCAAAAGTTGGAAGTAAACTTGACATCTCTGTTAGAGACTATTGACTTTGGAAATCCATGCAATTTGAAAATATCCTTCAGGAAGATCTTTGCAATGTCATCCGTCTTATGCGTAGACTTAACCGGTATAAAATGTGCTGCCTTTGTCAACTTGTCTACCACAACCATGATGGAATCATGTTGTCTCCAAGTCATCGGCAATCCCGTAGTAAAATCCATGGAAACAACTTCCCATTTCCATTCTAGAACTGGCAAAGGCTGCAACAAACCTGCTGGATGTTGATGCTCAACCTTTACCTGCTGACATTTCACACACCTAGAAATGTACTTAGCCATATCCCTTTTCATTCTTGTCCAAAAGTACTACTTTCTAGCTGTAGTAATTGTCTTTTGATATCCTGGGTGACCAGAATACGGAGCTTGATGGATTTCATCCATAACAACTCTCCTCAAATCTGCTACATCTGGAATATAAATTATACCTTTATAAGTGAGAAGTCCATCTTATTCCAATTTATATCCCTCATACGTCTTCTCAAGACTTTGCTATTGCAATTTGTCTTTTACCTGCTCATACAATTCATCTCCAGCAACAGGATTAGCAATCTGCAGCCTCAAATCTGACTGGAAAATACTAAGAGATGCCACATGCATTTCTTGCACCTTCCTGCTGAGTGCATCAGCTACCTTATTTTCCTTTCCCTTTATGTGCTTTATTTCAAAATCAAACTCACATAAAAATTCCAGCCATCTTGCTTGCGTAGCATTCAGAGTAGGCTGATCAAATAGATACTTCAGACCACAGTGATCTATTCTAAGCTCAAACCTCCTGCCCATCAAGTAATGTCTCCACATCTTGAGAGCGTGTACTATGGCTGCAAGATCTAGATCATGAGTGGCATAGTTCTTCTCATGTTCCTTCAGCTTTCTTGACTCATAACATATCACGTGGTTGTCCTGCATAAGGACTCCTCCAAGCCCTTGTCCACATGCATCAGTACACACCACAAAATCTTTCTCTGGATCTGCAACCTTTAATACTGGTGCACTAGTGAGAAGATTCTTCAACTGCTGAAAGCTTTATTCACACCTCGATGTCCATTCGAACTTCATCCCCTTCTTTCGCAAAGAAGTGATGGCATGTGCAACTTTGGAGAATCCCTCAATGAATATCCTATAGTATCCTGCGAGTCCCATGAAAGATCTTACATCTGTCACATTTCTTGGAGTAGGCCAATTCATAATGGCTTCAATCTTTTCAGGGTCCACCGATATACCCTCGTCTGAGATAATGTGACCCAAATACTGAATTCTATCTCTATAGAAGTCACACTTGCTCAGTTTTGCGTACAACTGATGCTCCCTGAGAAATTGCAATGTCAATCTCAAATGCTCTTCATGCTCTTCCTCATTCTTAGAATAAACAAGAATGTCATCAAGGAAAACAAGAACAAACATGTCCAAATACCTGCTGAAGACACTATTCATAAGGCACATAAATGTAGCTAGTGCATTTGTGAGACCAAATGGTACCACTACAAACTCATAATGCCCATACCTTGTCCTGAAGGATGTCTTATGAATGTCTTCATCCTTGATTCTCACTTGATGGTAACCAGACCTCAAGTCAATCTTGGAAAATACCCTTGCTCCTCTCATTTGATCAAAGAGGTCATCAATCCTAGGAAAAGGATACTTATTCTTCACAGTAGCCTTATTCAATTGTCTGTAATCAATACATAACCTGAGTGTACCATCTTTCTTCTTTACAAACAGAACTGGTGCTCCCCAAGGAGACACACTCGGCCGGATATACTTCTTTTCCAACAACTCTTGCAGTTGCATCTTCAACTCTAGCATCTCCAGTGTACTCATCCTGTAGGGTGCCTTGGACACTAGTGCTGCTCCTGGCACAAGTTCAATAGTGAAATCAATGTCCCTCTTTGGAGGAAGCCCTGGAATCTCATCAGGAAACACATCCCTGAATTCCCGTAAAACCTAATAGTCCTCCAACCTAGGAGTTTCATCTTTTGATGTCTCCACAATATGAGCTGCATACAACTGGCAACCCTTCCTACAGAACTTCTTTAACTGCATTGCTGAAACCTGCCGTACTAAAATCACCTTTGGAATACCTTTCACAACTACTAGGTTCCCTTCTTCATTCATGCATTCAAAAGTCTTATTGTAACAGTCAAGCTTCACTCTATGAGATTCTAACCAATCCATTCCAATGAGAACATCATAGGAACCAAGCGGTAGAACATTCAGATCTACACACATGACCAATCCATTCATGACCAATGGACATTTCTCTACCACTTCGCTGACTTTTCTCTTGGTTCCAGTGGCTAGCTGAACTAACCAAGACTTCCTATGCTTTACTTTCTTAAAAGCACAAATCTCCACTACTCTAGGAGTAATGTAACTGTGAGTAGAACCAGGGTCAATCAAAATAGAAACAAATTGCTCAAAAATCTTACCTGCTACTTCAAATACAGTGGACTGGTGATCTGCCTGGCGGTCCTCCAGTGCTGCATAAATCCTAGGGACTTCCCCCGCTACTTGACCCACTGTTTCTGCTTCTTGAACATTGTAAGCTGGTCTTGCACTCTCATTCTCGAGTGGACAATTTTTGCGCATGTGGGGTCCTCCACATTTCCAACATTGAAGCGGTCCTCTATTTTGCTGTGGATCCTTAGGCTTTTCTCCTGCCACTCCAACTGGCTTACTCGCAGCTTGGGATGTCTACTTTTGCTGATTCTTGAAGTTAGAAGGTTTGAAACCTTTCTTTCTTTGGTCAAACTTCTCATTCTTCTTGTCCTTCCATGCCTTATGGTAGTCCGGCTTACCTTTGCTTTACTCATAGCAATACTTAGCCTTCCTTATTGCTTCTTCAAGAGTTCTAAGTTCATAAAACTCAATTCTATCTTTGTAAGACTGAGGTAATCCACTCAAAAAACGCTGGACCTTCACTTTTTCATCTCTGATGTACCGGACATACCTCAACAGCTCCAAAAACTTATTTGCATATTCTTCCATGGTATGCTGTCCCAATCTCATCTCATGGAATTCCTTAATCTTGTCATCATAATACCTGTTAGAGAGGTATTTATGCTTAAAATACTTCTTGAACTATTTCCACTTAAGTCTCCTTTCACTAATCCTCTTTAAATGGATGCTCTTCCATTCAGATTGAATATGGCAACTCTTGCCTTCATGTTTCCTGAATAATCATGCACTTGAAAGTACTTCTTTATCCCAAGAAGCCAAGATTCAGCCTCTTGTCCAGTATTTACCTCACCATCAAATGTAGGAGGTTTAGCTTTCTTGAATTCATCTCGAGAGTGATCCCTATGGTGTCTCTTCCTTTTCCTTTTATGAGAAGAAGAACTTGAATCCCTGCTGGATTCTTCAGAATCATATGTTCCACTAGAAGTCCTTCTCCTTCTCCTAGTACTGCTCTTACTGCCTTCTAGTCTTGCTATACCTCGTCCAGAGTCTATCTTTCTCTGCAAGTCTGTCAAACTCTGCAACATTGCAGAATTCAACTGATGATGCTCTTCCTGGGATTTAATCAAGCTTCTCATGGTGGCTGCAACATCTTATGGTGTCTCTTGGAATCCCCTTCCATTAGACTCAATGTCATCGTTTCTATTACGAACATTTTCTCCCATGGCATCTTCTGCTCGCTCATAGGAATCCCGAGCATCATACCCATCATGGGTTCTCATGACTGAACCACCACTTACTTACCAAACTGTACTACCCAGAATACTGCCCTGGAAGGTGACTATGATTCTGCAAACATGTTAATAACACAATTGTTAGATGCATAACATTGATATAAATCATAATCACTTTACCTTCTCCTGGAATAATCATAAAATTACAAGTTTTTCCAAACATAGAATTTTCTTCCTCGAGAACGTCTATCTAAGGGGACGACGAGGGTCAAGGGGGCTCCCTTTTTAGCCCTGAAAATTCACTGTAAAACTGCTTGAAAATCCCACTGAAAAACAGTTGAATCTCCCTTTGTTCAATCGGTTCTCTTCCCAACTAATCTTCCGTAGAATCGGCTCTCGTTTCAACTAATCGTTCCACATAGTCGGCGGTCGAAACAACCAATTCCTCTGCAGAATCGGCTCTCGGAACCACTAATCGTTTCGATGTTTTGATGGTCGAAACCACCAATTCCTTCGCAGAATCGGATCTCGGAACCACCAATCGTTCCGACGTTTCGGTGGTCTCTCTCATCGGAAGACTTAGCGCTTTGGAATTCCGCAACGATGGGCACACGAACACTATCTTCTTCCGATCGGCGGTCCTAATCGGCTAAGGCATGACTTGATCAGCGTCGACAATCTTTCTCGTCGGAAGACTTAGTGCTTGTTACTTCTGCAATGGTGGCATGCGAACCACTTTCTTCTTCCGATTGGCAGTCCAATCGGCTAAGGCTCCCTGATCGGCGTCGAAAGACTTAGTGCTTTTCACTTCCGCAACGGCGGACACTCGATCAGCTATTTTCTTTCGACGGTCACCGAATACTTAGAAAAATTTTCCACGATTTTCCTTCCAAATCTTTCCCGTCGGGTGTGCTTCCGCCTAACTCTTCCGCTACATCAGAAGTCTGTTCCTCTAAGTCGTTTCGATGATCTGACTATTCAACATTTAGACAAATTTTATAAATTTTACAGTCATTCATATTATGACTTCTGCTGGGAAGAATGAAATACAACCTCCGTCACTACATCCTGCATGGCTCATGCAGGCCCATGCTGCAACATGAGCTCTGATACCACGTTGTCACGTCCCCATCCCTCAGACCGATGAAGAGGACGCGACCATGGCATTAACCATCCAGGCTATCAGCCCCATGAACAAGTGATTTAATAAAATAACATGCTGTAATAGAATGCAATGAAGTAGAACATGCACACATGAACATTTATCATGCATAGATGCAATTATGTATCAGGTACATCGAAATTCAATGTACATTCAAAAAAGAATTCATTCAACATGTTCATAACATTCATTAACAAAAAATAAGGTTGCAGAAGTAAAAATATGCAAGATTACTTATCTTATGAAAAATCCTTCTGCAACCAGCTACATCGCTACAACATTCCACCCAACCATAGGCCAGCGTGATCCTTAATCTCTCAGCAGCGTTTCCACCCCCAATATGGGAATGATTCTCCAAGGAATAAGGGAACAAGCAGGCTTACACATAGCCATGGATACACAAAACATAGCCAAGCCAACACAGTTGGGTTTATCAAGCCATTAAGGAGCTGGAAAAGGCTAATTGATAAGCTGGTGAGCTCATTATAGAGCTAGGAACACCTACACCAAAACTAGCCTGACTTCTAAGACACCCACACACACCCAACACAAGGAATCAGTCCCTTCTTTGCTACACAGTCCCTCAGGCACTGCATTCCCTTCCAGTGTTATTCAGAGGTTGTGGAGAAGAAAGCCAGCCCTCTAGCTCTATCTGTGTGGTTTCCAACAAACCAGGTTTATCAAGCAAACCAAGCCAACATCCCTGCTCCCAACAAAATCCAAAGACCAACCATTGCACGCATGCAACCAATCAGCTGTCATAGCTTAAGCAGGGAAAATGATTCCTGAGTCGTTCTTGGCCCTATCGTGGCCAAAACGACTCCCAAACGTAGTATACAGTCCTAACATATCAGTGGACAAGCTCACAGCAGGGGAAAAACAACAGCCCACCCTTGGACAATGAAGTCATGGGTAAAAACATACATAATCACGCTGAGGAAGAGAAAAATACCAACTTTCATACTGTGCATGAGATGAGCAGACTCCCGTCCCAAATTATAAAGAAGACCACGACAATCACCACGCGAGGGAGACCACAGCAACACAACAAAATCATGGATGAAAACGCACAGCTCCCAGCTCGCTGTGTAAGCCCGAGAACAGAAGAATACCTGTGCGTGAGGATAATGGACAGAATATGGTCCCTGCGTGAGGGCGAACAAACTTCAGCTCCTGCGTGAGGATGAGCAACGATGGAGAGTACGCGAATTGGAGGTGCATGGGTGTTCAGCATAGGCGTGGAGAGAAGAATCTGTCTGCGGGAGTGATGAGAACGAATGAATCCAGGGCATATTTGTTTCCCTGCCCATCGTGAGGTTCAACACTGGTGGAGTGCGTAGGTAGGCAAGGACTGACAGTCCTACCACCCCACTCCCAAAAACAATAACTGCCATAACTTCCCCCAGCTACCAGCAAAAATTATTAAATGAAGGTGGTTGGGTAAGGCAAGGTGGTGGCACATTGGTTTTTCTTTTTCCCCATGGATTAAGGTTTGACAATTTCCCCACCCTTATCCTTGTGAAAATCATGCCCCTTTCGATTTAGTTGCCGCGACCGTAGCTGGTTGTGTTCATTTTAATTATAGATGCATATTTACATGATGATAACTCAAAACGTATGCCGCGTGCCCCGATATACAATCAGTGACAAATTTAAATCCCAAAACATAGCATAACCGATCAATGGTGGGGCCTTGGCCTTTAGCTCTGCACCATGACTATTTACAATTTATACATCATCATATACATCTAATGCAACGGGGTCAAAACCGAGGCATTACATACTATGCCTAGATCTCTCTTGGATAGTATCTTGTATATATGTATATTACTTGACTTTTAGTGTGCTTAAGTATTTTCATTATGGTTTTGAGTTTAGTGTCTGTATCTATTTATACCATGTTTTGGTTGTGCAGAGCAGATGGATTTCTACGGCTTCGTTGATGGTGCTTTCCGCCACACCTTGAATCTTGCCTTAGCTGCTTGGGTTCTCTATTCCTTGGCTTACAATTTGGTCAGTTCAGCAGCGGTTTGTATTGGTCCTGCTACCAACAATATTGCTGAGTATCAAGCAGTCATAGGTCTTCTGACTAAAGTTGCCTCCCAAGATATTTGCAACTTGGTAGTCTTGATGGAATCATAACTCATGGTTTGTTATCTAAACCATGTCTATACCATTAGGAATCTTGTGCTTCTCTGTCTCTTCCAGAGGGTACGTTTATTAGAAAGGTCATTTGAAACTATTACCTATAGGCATATCCCTAGCGAACATAATGCAGTTGCTGACTCATTGGCAAATTATATCCTAGACTGGCATATTGCCCATTCATGACATGAAAATCAAACATGGTTCACTGTAAATAAACTATAAAAGACACATAAAAATCATATAAAATGCATTCACCATTTGAGACATATAAACACCAAGGTAGAAATCTGTATATATATATATATAAACATGTTTCACAAAAAATAGGTCACGAGACCTCATCTAAAGCACTCAGGCTTTCAGGTAAAAAATCATCATACAAAAGTCTTGAAGCTATCTATCAGCTTTCAGTGAATACATCATGCACCCTATCAGCAAGTGATGCTCATGGTAACACATAACTGCCCGGGCTACTTGACGTAGCAGTCTACTAAAACGACCCGGTACTCCCACAGTAGGCCTATGGTACCTCAGTGGGAGGCCATCGATTGAGGCATCCTGGATGTATAGAGTCAATCTCTCAAGGTTCTCCTCTAGATCCCCTGTCACATCATCGCCTTGTGGTACAAAACATGCTCCAGCTCACCTGTCTAGTGGGGAGGCTCCCCCAAGTCGTGCTGCTCCGACGTCTACATGAAAACATTCAAGTCTCGTTAGTAAACATAAAAAATGTAAAACATCAAAACATAAAAACACAATTTCCATTTTAGGGTTTTTTGTTTCTTACCGATATCACCCCACTGTCCACCAGGTGGGAGCGGTAGGTTAGGATCACCACTGAATTCAGTGCCCATGTATGCATAGTCCTCCACCATGAGGATTTGATCTCTCAACCATCGAAAGAACAGGTCACCGAACTTTACCTTGCCTCTACCCACTCCAGTACGGGCCATGATCTGGACCCATCTCTGCATGCGAGGGTCCCACGCCTTCAACTCTATAACACTAGTACAAAATGATGAATTAGCTACTAGGTGACTAAAAATTCTAGTCACCACAAGTTTTCCAAGTGATTTACTACTAAATATGAGCAATTTTGATTGACCCAACTATAAACGACTAAAATTAATGACTAATTTAGTCGGCAGTTAACAAATATGACTAGATAATAAGTGATAGAGTTAAAAATGACTAACATAAATTACTAATTTAGCCATGACATAAAAAATGACTGCTAGAAGAATATGAATTAGTCATTTATGTTAGTCAATTTTAATTGTGTCATGGAAAATTGCAAATTCAACAATGAAGTGTAAATTTTGTAAATTGGTTACTTTCTATTAGTAATATTGGTGCCATGCACCTCAATCTTTAGATATCCAACAAAGCAATTGAACGAATTTTCTCTTGACCATCTTTATCCCTGTTGCACCATTGAAGCAAACCTGGTTAAGCACGTTCCAAAGGAAAATTAGGTTCCTACGTCAACTACGAATTAGGTACTAGAACCAATACCATATCGATACCTAGCTAGAAGCATCATATCCCTACATCCCCTCGAGAACCAACCATTCGAATGCACCTCCTCCACATAGAATTACCAAATGCATCCAATGCATGGCCAAAAAAACATGTCAACTTCATATTTGTGGGCCAAAGGTATCGTTCGACCCTTGCTCCATCATTTTCCAGGCATGCAACTTGTTATTTCAAACTTAATTGCAGATATGACGTGTTGCTAAGATTGGTTATTGGATGTTGTTATTGCTATTAATTTCCTATTTGTACCACATAAAATGCCATACATTCTTGCTTGCTAAAACCACATAGTAAACCAATAAAAAGGGTACCATAGTATTCTAAAATTTGACAGGAAGTTAAAGCAGTCACACACAAAGTGTTTGTCAAAAAGTCCCTATCAAACGCATTCATAAAGTGGGTCACAACTAGATTAGAAGTGAGGGTAATTAATATCATTGCAATGACTAATTAGTTTGGAATGACTAAGGGGGTACCTGAATCCATATGCTGCATTAAAATTTATGAAATTGTATTTGGGGGTATTTGAATCCATCTGCAGCGTTAAAATTTACGAAATTGTAAGATAAAATACAATTTCACAAATTTTAACAGTAAAGATAGATTTAGAGGCCCCTCTAAATCCATTTGCAACATTAAAATTTATGAAATTGTAAATATTTATTCTCAAAATTGCAATTTATATCCATGGTCAAATTTCATTGGATTATCCATTGTCTTACTACTACTATGTTCAACTAAATAGTTATCAGTGGGGGCCGGGTTATGGGAATACTACAATAAATGTGGCATGCTTACAACATTCAAATTGAAATCATTGGGTAAATATTTAGAGTCAAGATCAGGGGGCAATATGGGAATGTTATTATAATGTACCTAGTTGCATGTGTTCAATTTCTAGACCACGAGGTACTTCATATTCTAAAAAAACACACTATATTTTTCTCTAAAATACAAACTTATAAACTCTTGGCATTATATTCCTCGGTAGGTTGATTTCTTTTGTAATTATGATAATGTTTTAATCCTTGTGATTTTTTAGTGGTCGGGGCCTTTAGACATTGGTAAGGTGAGTTAAGCCATTGGGAAACATCCCAATATCCCAAAACGTTACACCGTCGATTTCCTAATGACTTTATATTACACTCCACATTTCCAACATTCTAGTCGAGTAAGTTTACTCATCAGGGAGACTACCCAATACCATGAAATATTGCATTGTTGAACTACCTTATTAAACCTTACCCTCCATTCACTTGAATGCTTGATAAACCTTATTGATAAACATGGTTGTAGAGCACCTCGCAACTCTTGGTGAAATAACCACATTATAAAGAAATCCTTAAAAGTTTAGGAACTTTACATTTTTGCTCATCATATAAAATTAGTAAATTTATTTTTCAACATTTTTATTAAAAAATATTTAGAAACTTTTAATTTTATTTATTTTTATGAAAAAATTCATTATTTAACTTTTGGAATTGTGGGTGAATTAAGTTTTTAATTTTCCCTCTTTTTGAGGTCAATAGGTGAATTAAAGTTTTTTTTGTTTTTTTGTTTTTCTTTTTCCTTAAACTAAATAGACTTAGTGTTAATGGAATTTAACCCTCCGCATTGTTGAAATAATATGTACATTAATTTTGCACAAAGTCAATGGGATACTAGTGGGCTATGCAAGCATACGCATTGAAAAAATGACAAAAGGTCTTCCAACAACACAATTTGGAGTAGATTGCTGAGAGGAGAAGGGTAGTTGCTCGCATAGTTCCAGATGAAAGTGCATTGCAACTGAATTTAAACTCCAACATACTGGTAAAACCCTTAAAATCATTAGTAAATTCTTCATATGGAGATGTGGGAGGCTTCGATTACGCTGGTCTTGATGATAAATTAGCTGGTCGATATTCCAGGTTCAAAGGTCCTCCTGCAAAAACCTAAATTGTGAAGTCCATCAAACCCCAAATCAATGATAAAAAGGAAAAAAATGACATAGATAATGATAGAAAGACAAAGAATGATCTAGAGAAGGGTCCAACTTTGTTTAGGGGCATGACAGAAAATGAAGGAATTGGCAAAAAATATAGGGTTCTAGTTGATGAAGAAGAGGATAAAATTTTAGGGCAAGAACTTGCTATGAGATTGGCAGCATTGAAAACCCCTTCAAATGTCAAAAATATTGAAATTAATGAGGTGTCCCAAGCCTAAAAAAGAGAAATTTCTTGCTGAGCTTCATTGGGGAAAAATATTCAAGCAGGATTGAACAAGATTTGTGGAATTTTGCTGAGGTTTGGAAAATATTTCTTGTGTAGAGGTAGTATTCTTCATCCTATATCAGTATCTCTGTTGTGGCATCGTTTTCTTCTTGTGTAGTGACCGTGGTATTGAGCATAAAAGTGGGGAGGTTGTAGTCAAGGAAGAGGATTCTGGTGGAATCCTTGGCAGGAAACCTTTGAAAATCCCTTCTAAACATATTGCAAATCATCAGGGAAATGGTTTTATTGACATAGAGATTTTTGTTTCAGTTAGCCTCAATACTTCTTCCATGGATATAAAAACAAGAAGAAAAGAATTGAATACATCATATGAATACGAGTCTACTCGTGGCAAGAGGCAATTGAAGAAGCAGAAATTTGAAGTGGCAGGTAAAATCTCTTGTTTTTGGGAGGGTCAAAGATGATTTTTTAAAGCTTCCATTTGTTTAGTCTTATAATGAATTCAATAAACCTCTATGTATCCTCGCCAATTGAAGAGATAATGTGTCTTCATCTTAAAACATGACCACACTACAAATGTTCTTAAATTATGAACTAAACAAACTCTTTTGTTGATGAAACCTCCTTTAAAATGGAAAGAGAGATCTAGGGGGGAAGCGAGGCTGTCATATCCTACTGATGAAGAGCTTTGTTATGCAATTAGAGAGTTTCTTAATGAAATGCGGATTGTAAAGGGGAAGGAAAGGTGTCAACGGGAAAGGGTAGTAAGGCAAGGGGTAGGATAAAAAGGTTCGTTCATAGGCTACGTGGCTTAGGTTAGGGAAGGTTGGAGGCATAGGTTACAAACATCTATGTCCAAGTCTAATTTCCCTAGGCTAGTCCCCCCAAGGCGGAGATCAATTGCTGAGTTTTCAAAGTATAGTCCAGATAGGTATGGGTGTCTGAGGGTCCCAGGTAAGAGTGTAAGTGGGTTCCCAAGTAGTTGTAGTTTCAGGAAGGTCCCATGTAAGGTCCCAAGGCTTCTTAGGTTAAGGCCCTGTTGGCAAGCAACAACCCTCGCAATTTTATTCTTTCTTTACTTAATAAAATTGATCAATGTTCTTCTATAATTCACTGCAAAATTATAAAAGAGTACCTTCAGAACCTATGATTCTGAAGGTACTCTCAATTAAAGAAGAATTTATAATAAGGTTAGGGTGTTGAAATAAAGTCTCAGGTAAGTTGATTTCTAATTTGCAGCTGTTAAAATTTTTAAAAATTATATATGATCATTTTTTTTATTATTTTATATTCTAACCATATATATCATTTCGAGTAATTTGCTACTTATTAATATTAACTTTATTAATTAGGTTGTATTAACTTCAAATATTTTTAAGTTGTTTTTCTTATGTAGATACTTAAAACTTTTATTTTTAATTTTTTTAGACAGGGTATTTGTAATTATTTTCAATATGAATTGATAAGGTTAATAAATCTATTTATATTATATTATAACTTTTTCAATTTATAAAGCATGTCAAAATCTTTGCAAATAAAAATGAACATATTTCATACATATGTACATTAAAACATATTCATCTTTGAAAATATTCCGAGACGTGATTAAGGTTTCTGACCATTGATTCAGCTTTTTTTTAGCCATATTGTAAACGCAAAGTTTGATGATTATTTTTTATGATGAATATGATATTTTTAACTTAACATTATTCATCGAATTATTTTTTTTGCAAATTATAAGTTTATTGTTGAAAATATAAACTTGGAGATCTCTTGCAAATTAATAAGTTTATATTTTCAACTGGTTTTGACGTGCAATGTCACACATAGGAATAAGTCTAGGGTTTCCAGATGAGATTTTGCACAACCGAGAAAAGGTTTCATTATGTCTTTTGAACCCTGTATACTGATCCCCTCAATTTTTACAATGCCTTGTGTCTCTCGGTTGAAGGAGAATCCCGTGGTAAAAGAGATGGCTCATTTATGCCAGCTTGAACCAGAGGGCTCTGAGTTAATCGCCGCTGACCCATAGATAGCTCAGTTTATTGATAAAGCTGGGTGGAGGGATTTTTCGATAGTTTCAGTGGTCACAATATTGAGGTCACTCATAGATTTTCTCTTTCCCTTAAAGGAAGGGTTACACAGATTGGAGAATTGCAATTGGTTCTCTCAGAAGATTTCATAGCCAAAGCAACCAGGTTGCTGCAAACTGGTGAGAAATGGTTTAAGAAAGGGGAGATAAACAAAATTAAATGTAAGCAATTTTTGTTACCCCTTCTCGAAGATTTTAATGACAAATTTGGCTTCCCGGTGAAATTTCTAAAACCCTAATGGCTGCCGTTGTTTCAAATAATAGTCAGGTACATAACTTGCAATGGCCGCTTCTCATTTGTTCATCTTTATCATCTTAGGTTATTGATGGCATCTAAGGGATCTAAGTTAAATTTGCCTTATTTTTTACTCAGTAGTTTAGAAAAAATGGCCACTATTGTTCAAAACTCAATTGAGGTTTGAGATCAAAGTCTTCTCCATCATGGGTTAATCAAAATCTTGGTCCAATATCAATTGTCAATTAATGGCGAAAATTGGGATCAATTTTTATCTAGAAATGATTTTAGTCATAATGAATTTTGGCCTCCTATTAAATCTAAGACTCGATGTAAGAGGAAGAAATCTTCTGTTTCTGATAACCCTGCATTAGAATCAAATTCAACACCAACAAAATTAGAGGTTAGAAATCAAATTTCAGTGCAGAATTTGGGTAATACGTTTGGGAAAGATGAATGCATTCTTGAAACCCCTGTTTCTCGACCTGAGCATATATAGGACTTTCCTATGAAAAATCTTGAAGAGTTAGCATATGTATGTTTTACCAAAACCAAAGAAGTACAGAAGAGGTCAATTTCAGAAGTTACCCACCCGTAGTATGGGTATTGTTTCAATGCCTGTCACTATACAGCAACGAAAGGAGTCCCCATCAATCGAGATTATTAGTGAAGAAGAGAATCATGTTTCCCCAGAGATTTCTTTACAGGAACAGGGGATTGAGATTAATAATCCTGTAGTCCATTCTATAGATAGGGATGAATGTCATTCTTCCTATCCCCATAATGATAAAAGGGAATCTTCTTTCACAAATGGTTCTTCATCTAATCAATCACTGAAAAGTATCACAGAGAACCTGAAAATTTAAAGGCAGATTTCCCAATTAAAAGAGAAACTAGAGAACTTTGTATCAAATTTGATCACTTTAAAGGATGAAGTTCAGAATTTGAGTGAATTACTAACCTGGGTTGGCCGATGGCACATTTTGAAAACATAAAATAAATCCTTGATGTCTAAAAATGAAGAAATACTGAAACGTGAAGAGCAATACAAAACCAAAATTATAAAATTGAAGTCTAAGTTATCTGAATCTGGCAGGTCTACTAAAATGCAAATTTCAAGTTGAAGAATTTTGGTTATTGTTGTTTTATAATTAGCATTGCTTATCATTAATTTTATTTATTTTTTCTGTTTTATCATTAATACATTATTTATGAATACTTATGCATGGTTAATTGATTCTTGCCGGTGTCATAGTTAAATGGGCTTTCGATTTTAATGATGTCCTCCTCATTAAAAAAATTTCCGGCAGATGATGAAGTTGTTCCAAGCTCAAATGATCTGGATGTTTCTTATCCTTTACATGGACAAATTGGCATTTGAAGATAAGAGTGTAGTTACAAAATTGATGATTCAGATGCTAGGTGCACTATACCTAGCACTATTGAAGAAGATGATGATTAAGTACACTAAGTCCTAGATGTTGGATAGTTAGTAGACTCGATAGTTTATTTTAGATTTCAAATTCCTAGATGTTGGATAGTTAGTGGACTCGATAGTTTATTTTAGATTTTATTTGAAGATAAGAGTGCAGTTACAAAATTGATGATTCACATGCCGGGTGCACTATTGAAGAAGATGATGATTAAGTACACTAAGTCCTAGATGTTTGGTAGTTCGTGGACTCGATAGTTTATATAGTTTATTTTAGATTTTAATGGCATAGTCGATAGTTTATTTTAGATTTTAGTTGCATAGAATAAGGAAATGCCGTTATTAGCCTTTATTATATAAACTATGAAACTTATTGTAAAAGGGGATGGAGTACCGGAGAAAAGACTTATTGAAAATATAATACAATTTTTGGTTTTCATTATTTTGCTGGAGTTCTACCTTTGTGGATGATTGTTATTAGATTTCTCAAACTGGTATCAATGCTTGTTACCATCTCTGAAACTTAATACATATTTTGATATGCCATTTTCTCATTTCATACTTTATGCAATTGTACTTTCATACTGTATGCAATTGTGTTTGTGATATAATTGTGTTTGTTATCTGAAACTACTTTATTCACATGATATTAATGTTTGATTTAAGTATTATTCAATATTTTAATTGATGATTGTGATTTAGTAATAATACGTTTCATATTTATTTTTAATAGCATTTGTATGTTTACAATGTTTTCATAAATGAATATAACTTTTTACTCAAATATTTAGTATTGAACATTAGTTATTGATTAATAGAACATCACAGAATAAATTAAGATAATTTTCTATTTTAATTTTTTGTTGTTGCATATTCAATAAAGTGATTTTATGATAATAATTTTGACATTTTTATCTGAATTGTTATCATTTCACTCTTTGTTACTTTAAATGATTAATTGATAATTAATCTTGTCTTTTAAAATAGCTCTCAGCTGAGATAGGGTGGTTACTTAGTTTTAATTCATAATTTTAGTTTAGTTTGTTTTATATAGTTGTTAAATAGAATTTAATTAGATTAGTATTTTAAAAAATCTAAAAGAGTTCCTTAATTAAAAATTGAAAACCCAAAACAACACACTTTCCTTAAGAAAGCAATTTTAGGATGACCTAAACTTAGGAACTAACATTAGGGTTAGATAAACTTTAGATTAACTTAGGATACATTTTGCTAAGTTTTCCATATTCTCCTTACGAGGATAAAACATAGCTAGTAGCAGGAAACCAATAACCTGTGAGATTGAGCTAAGTTAAACAGACCGGGAGTTGCATTAAGAAACTTGTCTCGGATTAATCTCCTTAGTTGGCCTAGGTCATAAAATAAGGCCAATAGGCCCCAAGGAGTCCAAAGGAGTTTCCAAAGTCAATTCCCAAGGCAGTATGGAGGAGGAACCAACATTCCCAAAAGCAAAAGGAGGACCAACACCAACATTAGGATCAGCATAACCAAGGTCATGACCAGAAGCGATTGAAGGAGCAGTCCAAGATGGATTCAAAACTATGAATTTAGAAGCACATTGGTAAGCTTCATTTTTTTGTTATTCACTTATAAAGTTATATTTTTACAATTTTTCTAATGCCACAAACATCTATATTAGGGAAAGGTAGCATCATATGAATTTGTATATTTATATGATAGTCGTCGCACCCAGTTCCCAGAGTTTGTTTTCTTTCAAAAGCATCTTGGGTGTCAAGAATCAGTGATGCGCCATGCCACTAGGAATCAGAAGATAGGATAGTTATGTATGTTCCTCATCGTAACAATTATCTTTTAATATATTAAATTGTAGATGATGATGCTTTTTTGTAAGAGGTTTTTTTGTTGGCAAAGATAATGCAATGCAGTATGAGGTAATGTTATGTTTCAGTGGTTTAGCAATAGTAACACTGTTATGACAAAAACTAGATCACATTATAATAGATGATGTTGAAGAATCTAACAATTGGCGACTACCTGGTGAACGCAGATCTCTGGACAACTTCTTCTTTGAGCAACAAACTGTTTTGACAATAAATACCAAGATGCTGAATTCTTCTAGATGTCTGGATTTCCCAAATGACAAATGCATGTACTTTAATCATTGATGATAGTCCAATTTAGGGATAATGGGAACCAAGATTTCAAAGTCTAGATAACTCTTTTGAGGCCAGGAATATGAGTTTCATTTTTACCTCTGTCTTTGGGTAGCTCCTAGCTTGGACACCATAGGATTGTAACATATGGTAAATAGAAATATTCATTTGTTCCTTATTCCCATGCCATCTTGCACTTTTGTGCTTTTGTACTTTTTTGTCCTTTCTGAGTCCTCCTGCATGCCTTCCTTATAAATTTTTATTCAGGATCCTCTATCCACAGTGTCCTTTTGTGTGAGAGATGTATTGATTTTACAGCTCACGGACGGAGATGAACTTTGGCAATCTTGTACTCATATGGTTCAGTACTTTGTTTTGATACATATTGCTTTCTTAGGAGATTTTGACTCTTATTTTCCTTTTTGGATTTCAATTCTTGGCATGGGATCATTTATATATAATATACTGTTTACCATGCTTCCTCTCCATGGGTCTTTGCTGTCACCCCCTAAGACATTTTAAATGTGAGATGGATGGAGCCTCGAAATAGTATTCCAGACCTTTTGACCCTGAGTTATTTTACAAGGATTAAGTAGGACTTCAATGTGTTCATAGCCATTTAGGAAAATTGCTAAACTAGAAGAATTTCTTTCAAATAAATCAATAGTACACAGTCTTATAATCAAGGATTTTAGTTATTCTAGAATTCTGATGGACTCCATGCAACCAAAAGTTGTGCTTCTTTATTAAAATCACCAAAAGTTGTGCTTCTTTATTAAAATCAATCAAAATCTAACTAAAACAAACAAAATAAAATAAATCCAAAACAACACAAAGCAATTAGTTTATTTATGTACAAGATAACCAAGAAATAAAAATCAAGAAAAATAAGGTTTAAGAACTAAACCATTAACTGGTAAGTTCTCTTCCCACCCCTGTAAATCCTGCAACTTGTAAGTTGAGGGGCCAAGCTTGGCTACAATCTGAAAAGGGCCTACCCATAACTGTTGAAACTTAGTGTTCTTCCCCTTTTCATCATGTGGATGATCCCATTTAAGAACCAGATCTCCCACCTCGAATTCCTTGTTTCCAATTTTATGCTTATCTAACCAACATTTCATTACCACCTATTGATGCTTAAATCGTTCTTTGGCTTTGGACCTTGACTCTTCCGACTTCAAGAGATTATAGATTCTAATCTATAGGATTTATTTATAGGTACCTCTAGACTCCTGAGCTATTATGGAGGATGGTAACATAATTTTGGGAGGAAGAATAGCTTCTTTTCCATAAATAAGAGTGTATAGTGACACACCTAAGGAATTATTGGGTGTGACTCTATCAACCCAAAGAGCATTAGGTAATGCTAAGTGCCAACTTCTCTGATTTTCTATCACGGTTTTCTTTAGAATTCTAATCAAATTCTTATTTGTAGATTCTGCCAAACCATTTCCTTGTGGGTAATAGTTTGTAGAATAATGAAACTTAATTCCTCTTTCATTAGAAAAAGCAGTTAATCTAATAGAAGAAAAGTAAGTAGGATTATAAAAAACTAGTGAAATTGGAACCCCAAACCTGGTCATAATGTGATCTTGTAAGAAATCCATGACTGCATCTTCATTCACTTTGTGTAACGGAATGGCCTCGACCCATTTGGTGAAGTAGTTAGTTGCTGTCAAAATGTATTTGTGTAGCAAAGAAGAATTTGGTTTTATCTCTCCAATGATATCAATCCCCCATTGCTCGAATGGTTTTGATATGATCACAAGCTTCAATGGTCCTGCTGCTTTGGCTTGTATTCTAACACACCTCTGGTAGAGATCACATTTTTTGACATGGGCATGTGCATCCTTGAACAGTGTGGGCCAATAGTATCCGGCTCTGAGAATCTTGTGGGTTGTTGTATCTCTGGAAAAATGATCTCCAACAGGCCCATCATATAATTATGTTATGACCTTCTTTGCATCTTCTTGTTCTAAGCATCTAAGAAAAACTCCATCATAATTCTATCTGAATAATACTCCATCAATGATCTGATATGAAGCTGATTTAAGGCGTAATGCTCTTCGTTGTTTAGAATTCCAATGTTCCGGCAAGTATCCTTCTTGAAGGTAATGAACAAGGTCTCGGTACCAGGAGTCTGGAGTTGTGAATAGAGGACATACATCCACCATATGTAACTCAGCTTCATTGTCCCAACTGTTTCCTTCATTGTCTTTACCTTCAGCCATTAGTTTACACAATCCTTGCCCTTTAACTATGGATGTTGGTTTGAATTCAAGGTCATATTCTTGTAAAGTTGTTACCCAGTTGCCTCTTCTTTCTCCTAATTCTTTTTGTACAAAAAGAGATCTTACAGCTAGGTGTGGAACTATTACCTTAGTACGGTTCTTAAGTATGTATGGCCTAAATTGTTTTACCGCTTTGAAAACTGCATAAGCTTGTTTATCGACAGCTGGGTAATTCAATTCAACTCCCTACAGACCAGTGCTCATAAATGACATGGGGTACTCATCTCCCCCATCTTCCTTCTATGTAAGCACCACTGCCAATGAATCATCGGATGCAAAAGTGTACAAAATAAAATCTTTTTTGAAATTTGGACTTTTGAGAGATGGTGCATGAGCAATATATGTCTGTATCTTACTGAATGCATTCTTCTCCACATTAGTCCATTTGAATTGTACAGTTTGTTTCACCATTTGCTGCAAAGGTTTGACAATTTGAGCAAAATCTGGTACAAACCTTTGCACAAAATTAATTGTCCCCATGAATGATTGCATAAATTTTTTGTTATGGGGTAAAGGGATCTATTCTATGGCCTTAATCCTTTCTGGGTTTATGGAGATCCCTTTTTTAAAAATGACGTGACCCAGTAGCTTTCCTTCTATAACCGCAAACACACATTTCTTAGGATTCAATGAGATACCATATTTTTGACAACGCTTGAAAATTTGTTTTAGATGGTATGCGTATTCTTATCTCTTCTTTGAAAATATCATGAGATCATTGAGATATACCACAACAATACGACCAATCAGACCACGAAAAGATATATCCATGGCCCTCTGGAAAGTAGCTCCAGCATTGATGAGTCCAAAGGGCATTCTTCTGTAAGCAAAAGTTCCCCACTTTGTTCTGAATGTAGTTTTAAGTCTATCCTCTCCAGCTACTAATACTTGATTATAGCCAGAGAATCCATCTAATAATGAAAATAATTCAGAACCTGAAACCATCTACAATATTTGTTCCATGGGTGGAATTGGATAGTTATCTTTATCCGAAGCACGATTAAGGTTTCTGAAATCTACACAGAGCTTGATTTCTCTGGATTTTTCCTTACTGGTGCCAAATTCAAAACCCATTCCGAATGTCTGACTTTGAATATAATTTTAGCATCCAACAATTTTTTTACTTCACTCTGAATTAAAGGTTCCAGTTTTGGATGCATCTTCCTCAAAAGCTGTTGATAAGGCTTGACTCCACCTCTAACAGGGATGACATGTTGTATAATCTTTTTAAGCTCTTCATATGTCTAGGAAAACACATCTTTGTACTGTTTGAACAAACTAATGAGCTTATTTATTTCACTCAGAGAACAACACTTTCCCAAATTTACATATCTGGGTTCAACTTCAGTTCCCAAATTTATCAGCTCGAATTGTAAGGACGAGCTATGAGTCTTGACATTTGCTAGCCTTCTAAATTTGTTGTCTAGATCAAACATTCGCTCTAAGGTCCTGAATCCTTTAGGAACAATTTTTTTAAATTTTAATTCAGCTTGGTGTTCTTCATCATCGATTATTGCTCCTTTGAAAGTCTCATCATTCATCAAACATTCCAAAATTTGTTGATCATCATCAAAAACCCGTAGATTGGTGATCATGTTTGGAACCAAAGGCCTGAAAAGTAATTCAATAGAACATTTATTATTTGAAGGTACAATCCTTGCAACTGAGGTAGCTAATAAGTCAGCTGTTGCATTCTTTAGTCAAGGAATGGATACAATATTAAATGCATACAAATTTGTCAACAAATCCCACACTTCATTCTGGTAATTTTTTAAATGAGGTGAAATGCAATGTATGTTATTTCGAATTTGATTTACAACTATTTCAGAATCCCCATACACTTTCAGACTTTTTACTTTTAGTTCAATTGATTTTTTTAGTCCCTGAACTAGTGCTTCATATTCGGCTATATTATTGGTACATCCGAACTCTAATCTACATGAAAGAAAAATGTTTATTTTTCTTTGGATCAATCAGGACACGGCTAGCTCCTGATCCTTCCAATGTTTTAGATCCATAAAAAAAAGGGTCCAAAAAATATCTACTTCTACTGTATTTACAGTACAAGCTACATCTAGAACTAGATCTACTATCTTACAGTCAATTTCATCAACCTGTGAAAATCGAAGGAAATCAGGCTGGGTGTCAGATATATTGTTGGCTTCTTTAGCTTGGTAATTTCCTGGTTTTGGTTCAATGAAGTAATTTCCCAACACATAATTCATTGGTTCATTTTTTCCCTCCAATTGAGTAACATTGTACTTCATCTGAGGCTCTCTTAAAAATTTTATCTGATTGGAACTTCCCTTATGAAGCAACCACAGATGTGACTAATCTGATGCGAAGTATCCATCAAGCTTTGCCGACCAGTCTCGACTCAAAACAAGTCCATAAACATTAGGTATGTTTGCTACTACAATATCGATGTACTGACATACTTTCTCATTTGCAGATAAGCGAATCAGGACATCTTCCATTTCCCTCGACTACTTTCACAGCTGTCCTCTCCAACTGAAGAACCTGCCAGGTATATGGTTTGGGTTATCCATTTCTTTTCTTTCAAATTGAAAGCGACATAACATTGATTGATGCCCCTGATTCTACCAAGCAATTGTGCACATTATAGTTGAAAATCTCAAAAGTCAGGAGAAATGGTGGGGTTTTAAACTTAGAGTTACCTCCCACATTTGCTTCACCAATTTCTTCTGCAGGTTGGTTGTCAGTGGGAAGCTTTTCTTCTGATACTTCAAGTGCTTTTAACAATTTCTCTTTCTGTTGAAGTACATTACACATTTCAAATAATGAGATATTTGCCTTAGCCTTTTTAATGTCCTCCACAATATCATACCCCATCTCAGGTGCTTTGAGATTCTTCTTGACATTATCAACTTTGTCTTCAATAGGCTTAACAGGCATGTTGATTTTCTTAGGATTTTGACTCGTAATGGTAAATTCATATATTTTATCAGTTGTAGTGTTCTTATGTATTTTCTTCACATTTTCTTGAAGTTTCTTGATCTTCGGAAGTATTGAATTGTCTTCTTTTAACAAATCTTGACTTCTTGTTGTCACATTTGTTTCTATTGTTGCCTCCTGTTCCAGAGAACCTTCCTCTTCTATATCAAATAGTGAGACAGAATCCCATAAAACTAAAGTATCTTCCTCTTGTCTTTCTGTGGATTGATTATCTTCTTCTTCCTCCTTATGAATTTCTGTTAGTTTGGAGTCCAATAATTGATTCATTACCAACGTCGAATAACTGATTCATTACCAACGTCGTAGAATTTATCCATTGGGGGAAATCCTTCTCAGAATGAGGCTATTGATGAAATGTGCAAAAATTATCCATGCCTACATCAGTTAAATTCATTGTTATAGGACTGTGTGGAGGTGGTTTAGATTGATTGTTGTCCTCCCTCCTTTTATAATAAGGCTTATATGATTTATGAGATTCCTTTTCTTTTTCCAAATCTATTACTCTATTGGATAGCTTCTGCATCATCTTCACCATCCCTTCAAAATCTTGTGCCTGTTCATCCTTAGGTTTAGTCAGTAATAAAGGTTTCTTACCAAAAGTTTTTTCTTCCGACTGCACAGGATAATTTTCTATGCTCTCCATCTCAGCCTCTACCCTCTCATCTTCTTCATAAGTTTCTGCTAATGTGGGTTTCACTGATATCTTAGCAAACATGGCCAAGTCAGGCCCTAGAGCTGAAGTATAATATTCAATCAAATCTTTTTCGGATGGCTTATCAGCTACAGTAGAATTGTTTTAGATAAGCAACAAATCTTTGAGTGAAATTATGCACTTTTTCCTTCCTTTCTTTCTTTAAAGCGGATAACCCTTTCATTAAAGCTGCATGAGTTTTTTGGACTACATATTTACTTCTAAATATTCTCTCAAATGTGTCCCAATCTATAATTGAATTTTCAGGAAGAGAAAAATACCATGAGGCTGCTGCTCCTTTCGGGATGTGTGGAAAAAATCTACAGACCACATCTTCATGCTCTCCTACTCGTAGTCCTTCTGTAGCCAAGTAAAAACTTTGCAAATGATCATCTACCAGAATTTTTCACTTGGGTCAAACTTAGGCAACATTTTGTCAAAAGCTTGAGTCAAATCATGCAAAGGAGCTGTCAGGTTTAAAGGTGACCTAGCCTTCATTCCATGTGGTGGATTTGGTTGGTTTGCATTTACATGAGCCATGATTTTGAGTGGAGAATGAGGTGGTGACTAAATAGGGGTACGAACAGGTGAACAGTAAGGTGTATCTGGATCCAATTGATTCAAAGGTTGGTCAACTTCCTGTAAGCTGCTTCTATCAGTTCTTCAATGTATTCTACCAAAACTGAGTCTTCTAATTTAGGGCGATCCTTTTTCTAATATTCTCTTTTGGGTAAGATAGGGATAATTAGTAATCCTCCGATCTTCTTTGCATATGCCCTAGTAATTCTTCTCAAACCATCAACTACTTCGTTATCGACAAAATACAGATGCTCTTTACCCTTCTCTTCCAGAGTTGGATTGGGAAACAAAATGCTTTAAGAACTATCACCGGTGGAGTAATTTCGAGAAAATGGGTTTCCTCAGCCAGCCATGCACTGGCGGTCCTCCTTCTAGCACCAAAAATTGTTGAGGTCTGGAAAATCCCAGGTAACAATAGTTAGGGATTCTCCCCAATAATGTTCCCGACTAGCTCGTTATTGTTTGGTATGGGGAACCCGTTTAGTTTACGGTCCGGCTACCGTAGTTCAAGTAACAAATTAAAGGTTTTACTGGTTATGGTCGGATCCACCATGTATATTTTTAGTTTTTGTGTTTACGTATGATGTGCAAGTGCATATCTAAAAATGCAGATTGATAGAGATAAAAAGGAGCATCACAATGTGATGTGCAGGTTCTTACCTCTCGTCTTAACTCTCTCACATCTAAATTACACACAGCAAGAATCAAAATATTACTAACTAACCTATCCCTACGGAGCATAATTAACGGTTAACAATGAGTAATGTATTTCTACACATGCATATGAACAATTACAGATAGTTTTTATTTATTTCAGAACGCATGAACATTAATAGAAATATGAACAACAAGATAGCTTATTGTTTATGACAACCTCCATTACTCACAGTGGAGATTTCACAGAATAAACTATAAGACATCCATAACATAAGAAGAAATGCAATGAGTTAGAACGATCTCACAGTTAATGGACATAAGCTGAAAATGAAATAGTTCACTTTCAACTGATCCATAGAAAAGCATTTGAAACATTACACCAAACTTTCTCCAGCATAAACTTGTAATTCTTTATTGTGAAAGGATGTAGTTCTTCTTACAATATCTCTCAAAAATTGCTTGGGAAAGAAGCCCTTTCTACATCTAACTCTCCTATATTTATACAAAAACCAAAACCTTTGGGTTTCCCCCAAATGACTTTTGGGCTTCCCCAACCTTTAAATCCCAAATTTTGTCTTGTAGTGAGTGCTCATAGTTTATACAATATATTACATTTAAAATCAAAATTTAAGAGAACACTTTTATGTAGAGGGACCCGCTTGGTCATTTATGAACTTTTTCCACGCCTGGGACTCTGCTGCTATGCCTTCAAAATCAGAGGGTTAAAAAAAACGGATGTTTATCTCATACTTAACAGCTTGAATCTTAACAACTTCTATTCTCGTCGGACTCAGGCGCAACTGGTCTTCTAGTAAGTGGATACTTACTGATGCATGAGCTACTACATTCTTCAGAATCTGCTCATCTAGATCCTTGACTTGTTGGATCTCTTGCTCATCTTCCTAATACCTATTATGTAGATGTTCTATGAACAGCTCATGCTCTATGAACAGCTCATGCTCTGGTATCATATCCAATCTTTTTTCTGCAGAAACCTGGCATCTATTGTATGTGACCAGCACTCTTCTGTAGTATTCCATACATGCTCCTCTCGTTTTCTTCACCTTTTTCTTGAATTCTTCTGCAGTATTGACTGCAAACTCCAACAAATCATAATCCTGCTTTAAACTCTGTCGATCTTTGACTGGTAGCTCAGCAGGGGGTTCCTCATTTGTTTCTATCCACACTATCCTTCCAGTGAGGACCTCCAAAATATCTAGAGATCTGTCTAAAAAATACGAAGTAGTGTCCAATATTTCTTCTAATCTGCTATCTATTTACACAATCTTACACCTTTCTTCCTCAATGCACACTTGTAGTTGGTGGATTTTCTTCCTCTGAGCCAAAACATATTCTTTCAAAGGTTCGGCATCTATCTTATGTTCCATAGCATCTTTTAGTGATGCTGTTAATGAAGCATTTTGTCCCTCCAAAACTGCTACCTTCATTTGATATTGTTTCTCTCTTTCTTCAGTTGAAGCCTTCTCTGACTCTAACTTAATGACCTTGTTTTGCAATTAGGTCTTCTCTACACCTAGAGTTTCATAGGACACTTGGAGGTTATCTTTCTCAAATTTCAATACTTGATGCTCTAACTACACCCTTTGTAATTATGCTAAGCTGTTCTGAGCATCTATTTCCATCTTTCCTACAGAAATTTATAAAACCTCCTTATTAGTGTGCAGAGTCTGGAGTTCATTGTTTGAAGTCTTCACCTCATTCTTCATGTCCTCAAATTTCCTCTTCAGCTTATGGCCTTCACCTCTCTCTTTCTTCAGTGTTTATTTCGACTGAGCTGCGTTTTTTCTTGATTGCTTGAGTTCCGTCATCAGCCTATCTACATTATCTTCAGTAGATTGGGTTAACGCCACTATAGCTCTTGCTGTCAATCTCAGATCTGCATCTATTCCATACACCAAAGTCTTATCAGTTATCATCTTACCTGATTGTCCTCCTATTTCAACCTTTTTCTCAGTTCTTTTGACAATCCGTTTCTTCTCTTTGTCATAGAAAATGGTGCTGAAATCAGGTATCTCCTCCCTCTCTTTCTGCATGAAAGGTATCAAATTCATTCCAGAAAACATAGTTTTCCCTTGAGTGCCGCTAGAAGTTGCAGCAGGCTCCTGGGGATTAGGATTATCTTGTCTATGCCCTTGATTTGTATGATCATGTTCCTCTTATGTATCTATCGAGCCAGTAGTCTGTTGATATTTTTTAGATCCTGTTAATCTCAGACCCTCACTTTCATTTTGTCTTTTCTTTATCTCTGCTTCTTCCTTTCTCTTTCTCTCCTCGTCTTCCTTCTTTGTTGCTTCCTCTACAACTCTCTTTCTTTCTTCTTCTTCATTCTTTAGCCAACTTTTCGCCTCTTGTGCTAGTCTTCTAGCATCTTCTTCTCTCTTTCTGGCTTCTTCTTCTTCAGCTGTCTTAGTCTTCTTTATAGTTTTTCCTTTCCCACCTACAATAGTGATCTTCTATTTAAATCTCTTCTTTAAGGCAGTCATATTCTTTGCACTCCTGAAGGTTTCTTCATCCTTGTCCCAGAAGCTAGTATACTCAAAATGAAAATTTCCCTCTTTGCAGTCTTTTGCTACCTTATTTCAGGAGTCATTCCTGTGAAAGTTCATTTCACCAAAAGTGAAGTGCTCCAGCTCCTACACAAATATGCAGTTTATTTTACCTTTGAAAACTTATAACTCCCTAGCCAGAAAGGTATGGCAGGAAATGCTGCCTTTTTATGCTCGAACAAAAAACTCCCCACACCATCAACATATACTTGCCTGACTACCTCCTTATGCAGCACATAATCAGTGGCATATTTAGGGAGTAGAGAAGGTTCTCTGGAACCCCCATACATCCTGATATACATACCATCCTCAGTTAAATAGTAGTCTCCAAATTCTTCAATGACCTTGAACGCCTCTTTGGACATGTAGTTACATTCGGTCAGGAAAATTAGACTGAACAATGGCATGATGAAATGTTCAAATATTTCTCTGTAGTAACCATGGTATTTTTGTGCCCACATTAATTTGTATGCAGTGTATACCGGGGTCCTATCCCTATCCCAATTACACCTCAAGGTTGGGAAATATTGGGTACATAGTATACAATCAACTAGGATAAGCTCATGTAGAACTCTGACTTCTTCTATGACACTCCTCCCAAGGCTAAAGATATGCATGCTGGGAGGCTATTGGACACTATGTTTTCCCAATTGAATATGGTTCCTTGAGTGGCCACATAGAAAATAATTGGTATCCATCCCAATTTGAAGCTTTTTTCATGAGCTCTCCCAAAAATTCTATTCAGCATCAATGCTATAAATCTGTAAGGGGTCTGGAGAGTGGTTGTATCATATTCTCATGATAGCTTGGTTCGAAAGTTCTTCCCTGGTATCATCATTCTCTTAACTGTTTCAACCAAGTCTAAATTTATCTCTTTCAACCAGCTTTTAGTTAAGTAAATTTGAGTAGGAGGCAGGTGATATGCTATTGAGACATAAGCAGGACTGTATGCAACATATCCCTATTTGACAATGTTTTCTAGGATCATCGTAGTTACATATGTCGTAGGCAGAATCCAGCCGATCACCTCTGAGGATGGAAACAGCTCAGGTCTTGTGGCTACCTTCATAAGAGCCGATTTCTCGATATTTGCATAAATAGTCAGCTCTTCAAAACTTGCATCGGGCACATTCTGATTTACAATCATCCTGTATATTTCACCCCATTTATAATCTGGCTCTACCTCGGTGGTAGCTTTGGTATCTTCATAGATGTATTCCACCTTGGTGATGATTTCAACCTCTGGTTCTCCCTTGGCAACAGGAACCTTCTTCTTTTGTCTTTTAGACATATCTCATTTGAAATAATCACCCTATCATAAACACAGCATGTTCTTAGACCATTTGAGATTTTAGTAAGTGTTAATGAAGAAAAATTGTAGCAAACTATTTACCTCTTCCATATGCATTCTTAAAAATAAACTATACAAAGTATTAATGCATAAAAGAAAATGACAAGGAAAAATAAATCTTCTTAGTCCATTGTCTGCAACAAAGACCACAACCCTCATAGAAAGATCATCATATAATCTGGATTGCAATCGAAATACTTTAACTCTTCAATAACATGAACCACGCTATCAATGAGGTTAATCCTCAAATTGTGAGACCCTATACTGTGATTGAAATTGTGGAAACCCCAACTCGACCAAAATATTGAAAACCCCGCCATTCCAGGAAACTATAGTAAGCACCTAGGAAAATTGAAAAATCCCCCCCGGACGACCATGAACAACCCCAAAATAGTCGGTGTAGACAGTGTAACGCTTGTCTACACCAACTACCTAATCTTTCAGAATGGGATAAAGCATCCATAACGGCTCAAAACATAGGCTCAAGAAACCCCCACCGCCAAAATTGTCAAACTAACTAATATGCCTCACACTACGAGGATAAATATTCATTCTAAACGGCTAATCTCCACAACTACGAGAAAACCTAACCAGGGGAAGACCCTAGTTCCCAAAATGACCAGTAAAATCAAGAAAAGGATAAACCGTGGTTGGCCTACTTGGCAAAAATGTTGTGCAGTCGGTGGGCAATCAAAGAACCTCCACGATAGCAAGCCAATCAAATGGAAATTATACAGTTGGGCACGGTGGTACAACTCGATTTGACAAGGATGGAGCAAATGCATTTTTCAACCAGGATAATAATAAACAATGTTCCACCACTATATATAATAACCCTCGGTAAAGATAATGGTGGGAAAACCCTATCAGTGAGCGGAACTACTAAGCATAGGGCAGAAAAACTCTCATCAGTGGGCGGAAGAACTATATATCGGACGATTAGGTCACTAAGTAGCCGCAACGGCGGGTAGCAGAAAAACTACCGGTTCTGTCACAACAGAAAATCGTTGGCGATCAGATAACATACACGCTACAGGTCAACAAGAAAAATCCAAACCTCACTCCAATGTCGGAGAAATAATCCTAAGCATTGCCATAGTGTCGACGATGCCAAGCACTAATGTTGCGATGTTTATACACCGGAGATCGGGACTATTAGTCACTAAAGCATCAGCGAGAAAAAAACTAAATGTCGGGAAAATAGTCTAATCGACAGTCGCAATGGTAGACACACAAAAAACTATGGTTCCGTGACAAAAACAACCCGTCGGCGATCGGGACAACTAATCACTAACTCATCGGAACCTCAAGACACAAAAAACTCCGCAGTGTCGGTGAGATGAATGATAAGGCCTTCAAAACGGTGGCATCATAGAAGACTAAAACTCTGACCACTTGTGAAAAACATTCCGATAGCGAAAAGAAAAAAAATCATCGAAAGCAAAAGGCTTGAGCAATAAAACCACGGAATCGGTGAGAATAAGAACTTTTCGTCAGAACGTTCATCATTTCCCTTCATAAACGTCGGTGGTGTAGATAACTAATGCCTTGATTCATTGTTCAACTGACTTCCGACAGTGATCAAATCATCTTGAAATTAAAAAAAATGTTAAGTTCTATGAAACAAACTCCACAATCAAAAGCATTGGCTAGACAAAAGGCAGTCTTAGACCATTTAACTTCCGAAACAAAGGAAAATAGTTTAACTCACTTTAACCTCGAAAAATCCAACATTGTAGAAGAGGAAAGATAGATTTCAGGAAACCAATAAATCCTAGACTAGATAAAATTTAAAGGAGGGTCAAAAATTTTAAAAAAATTGGGAAAAAAGGTTGCAGCTGCAACAATTGGTGACTTCCTGGTAAACACAGATCTATGGACAATTTCTTCTTTGAGCAACAGACTGTTTTGACAATAAATACCAAGATGTTGAATTCTTCTAGATGTCTGGATTTCCCAAATGACAAATGTATTTAATTTAATCATTGATGATAGTCCAATTTAGGGATAATGGGAACCAAGATTTCAAAGTCTAGATAACTCTTTTGAGGCCAGGAATATGAGTTTCATTTTTACCTCTGTCTTCGGGTAGCTCCTAGGTTGGACACCATAGGATTGTAACATATGGTAAACAAAAATATTTGTTTGTTCCTCATTCCCATGCCATCTTGAACTTTTGTGCTTTTGTACTTTTTTGTCCTTTCTGAGTCCTCTTGCATTCCTTCTTTATAAATTTTTATTCAGGATCCTCTATCCACAGTGTCCTTTTGTGTGAGAGATGTATTGATTTTACAGCTCACGGACGGAGAGCAACTTTGGCAATCTTGTACTCATATGGTTCAGTACTTTGTTTTGATACATATTGCTTTCTTAGGAGATTTTGACTCTTATTTTCCTTTTTGGATTTCAATTCTTGGCATGGGATCATTTATATATAATATACTGTTTACCATGCTTCCTCTCCATGGGTTTTTGCTGTCACCCCCTAAGACATTTTAAATGTGAGATGGATGGAGCCTCAAAATAGTATTCCAGACATTTTAACCCTGAGTTATTTTACAAGGATTAAGTAGGACTTCAATGTGTTCATAGCCATTTAGGAAAATTGCTAAACTAGAAGAAGTTCTTTCAAATAAATCAATAGTACACAGTGATATAATCAAGGATTTTAGTTATTCCAAAATTTTGATGGACTCCATGCAACCAAAAGTTGTGATTCTTTATTAAAATCAATCAAAATCTAACTAAAACAAAGAAAATAAAATAAATCCAAAACAACACAAAGCAATCAGTTTATTTATGTACAAGATAACCAAGAAATAAAAATCAAGAAAAATAAGGTTTGAGAACTAAACCATTAACTGGTAAGTTGTCTTCCCACCCCTGTAAATCCTGCAACTTGTAAGTTGAGAGGCCAAGTTTGGTTGAAATCTGAAAAGGGCCTATCCATAACTCTTGAAACTTAGTGTGCTTCCCCTTTCCATCATGCAGATGATCCCACTTAAGAACCAGATCTCCCAGTTCGAATTCCTTGTTTGCAACTTTATGCTTATCAAAGCAACATTTCACTACTTCCTGTTGATGCTTAAATCGTTCTTTGGATTTGGACCTTGACTCTTTCGACTTCAAGAGATTATAGATTCTAATCTATAGGATTTCATTATAGGTACCTCTAGACTCCTAAGCTATTATGGGGGATGGTAACATAATGTTGGGAGGAAGAATAGATTCTTTTCCATAAACAAGAGTGTATGGTGACACACCTAAGGAATTCTTGGGTGGGACCCTATCAGCCCAAAGAGCATTAGGTAATGCTAAGTGCCAACTTCTCTGATTTTCTATCATGGTTTTCTTTAGAATTCTAATCAAATTCTTATTTCTAGATTCTGCCAAACCATTTCCTTGTGGGTAATAGTTTGCAGAATAATGCAACTTAATTCCTCTTTCATTAGCAAAAGCAGTTAATCTAATAGAAGAAAAGTAAGTAGCATTATAAAAAACCAGGGAAATTGGAACCCCAAACCTGGTCATAATGTGATCTTGTAAGAAATCCATGATCGTATCTTCATTCACTTTGCGTAACAGAATGGCCTCAACCCATCTAGTGAAGTATTCAGTTGCTGTCAAAATGTATTTGTGTTGCAAAGAAGAATTTGGTTTTATCTCTCCAATGATATTGATCCCCCATTGCTTGAATGGTTCTGATATGATCACAGTATTCAATGGTCCTACTGCTTTGGCTTATCTTCCAACACACCTCTGGCAGACATCACATTTTCTGACATGGGCATGCATATCCTTGAATAGGTTGGGCCAATACTATCCGGCTCTGAGAATCTTGTGGGCTATTGTATCTCCGAAAAAATGACCTCCAGCAGGCCCATCATGTAATTCTGTTATGACCTTCTTTGCATCTTCTTGTTCTAAGCATCTAAGAAAAAATCCATCATAATTCTTTCTGAATAATACTCGATCAATGATATGATATGAAGCTGTTTTAAGGCGTAATGCTCTGCTTTGTTTAGAATTCCAATGTTTCAGCAAGTATCCTTCTTGAATTTAATGAACAAAGTCTCGGTACCAGGAGTCTGTAACTGTGAATAGAGGACATACATTCACCATATGTAACTTAGCTTCATTGTCCCAACTATTTTCTTTATTGTCTTTACCTTCAGCCATTAGTTTACACAATCCTTGCCCTTTAACTATGGATGCTGGTTTGAATTCAAGGTCATATTCTTGTAAAGTTGTTACCCAGTTGCCTCTTCTTTCTCCTAATTCTTTTTGTACAAAAAGAGATCATATAGCTAGGTGTGGAACTATTACCTTAGTACGGTTCTTAAGTATGTATGGCCTAAATTGTTTTACCGCTTTGAAAACTACATAAGCTTTTTTATCAATAGTTGGGTAATTCAATTCAGCTCCCTGTAGATCAGTGCTCATAAATGATATGGGGTACTCATCTCCCCCATCTTCCTTCTGTGTAAGCACCGCTGCCAATGAATCATCGGATGCGAAAGTGTACAAAATAAAATATTTTTCGAAATTTGGACTTTTGAGAGATGGTGCATGAGCAATAGATGTCTTTATCTTACTGAATGCATTCTTATCCACATTAGTCCATTTGAATTGTACACTTTGTTTCACCATTTGCTGTAAAGGTTTGACAATTTGAGCAAAATCTGGTACAAACCTTCGCACAAAATTAATTGTCCCCATGAATAATTGCATACCTTTTTATTTATGGGGTAAATAGATCTGTTCTATAGCCTTAATCATTTCTGGGTCTATGGACATCCATTTTTTAAAAACAACGTGACCCAGTAGCTTTCCTTCTATAACCGCAAACACACATTTCTTAGGATTCAGTGAAATACCATATTTTCGACAACGCTCGAAAATTTGTTTTAGATGGAATGCATGTTCTTCTCTCTTCTTTGAAAATATCATGACATCATCAAGATATACCACAACACTATGGCCAATCAAACCGCGGAAAGATATATCCATGGCCCTCTGGAAAGTAGCTCCAACATTGATGAGTCCAAAGGGCATTCTTCTGTAAGAAAAAGTTCCCCACTTTGTTCTGAATGTAGTTTTAAGTATATCCTCTTTAGCTACTAATACTTGATTATAGCCAGAGGATCCATGTAATAATGAAAAAAACTTAGAACCTGAAACTATCTGCAATATTTTTTCCATGGGTGGAATTGGATAGTTATCTTTATCCGAAGCAGGATTGAGGTTTCTGAAATCTACACAGAGCCTGATTTCTCCGGATTTTTTCCTTGCTAGTACCAAATTCGAAACCCATCCCAAATGTCTGACTTTGAATATAATTTTAGCATCCAACAATTTTTTCACTTCACTCTGAATTAAAGGTTCCAATTTTGGATGCATCTTCCTCAAAGGTTGTTGATAAGGCTTGACTCCATCTCTAATAAGGATGACATGTTGTATAATCTTTGTGTCATATGTTTAAGCTCTTCATATGTCCAGGAAAACACATCTTTGTACTGTTTGAACAAACTAATGAGCTTATTTATTTCACCCGGAGAGCAACACTTTCCCAAATTTACATATCTGGGTTCAACTTCAGTTCCCAAATTTATCAGCTCGAATTGTAAGGACGACCTGAGTCTTGACATTTGTTGGCCTTTTGAATTTGTTTTCTAGATCAAACATTCACTCTAAGGTCCTGACTCCTTTAGGAACAAAGTTGTCAAATTTTAATTCAGCTTGGTTTTCTTCATCATCAATTATTGCTCCTTTGAAAGTCTCATCATTCATCAAACATTTCAAAATTTGTTGATTATCATCAAAAACCCATAGATTTGTGATCATGTCTGGAATCGAAGGCGTGAAAAGTAATTCAATAGAACATCTATTATTTGAACGTACAAGCCTTGCAGCTGAGGTAGCTAATAAGTCAGCTGCTGCATTCTTTAGTCGAGGAATGGATACAATATTAAATGCATAAAAATTTGTCAACAAATCCCACACTTCATTCTGGTAAGCTTTTAAATGAGGTGAAATGCAATGTATCTTATTTTGAATTTGCTTTGTGACTATTTCAAAATCCCCATACACTTTCAGACTTTTTACTTTTAGTTCAATTGATTTTCTTAGTCCCTGAACTAATGCTTCATATTCAGCTGTATTATTGGTACATTCAAACTCTAATCTACATGAAAAAAAATATTTATTTTTCTTTGGATCAATCAGGACACAGCTAGCTCCTAATCCTTCCAATGTTTTAGATCCATAAAAAAAGGGTCCAAAAACTATCTACTTCTACTGTATTTACACTACAAGCTACATCTGGAACTAGATCTACTATCTTATAGTCAATTTCATCAACCCGTGAAAATCAAAGGGGATCGGGATGGGTGTCAAATATATTGCTGGCTTCTTCAGCTTGGTAATTTCCTGGTTCTACTTCAATGAAGTAATTTCCCAACACAGAATTCATTGGTTCATTTTTTCCCTCCAACTGAGTAACATTGTACTTCATCTGAGGCTCTCTTAATATTTTTATCTTATTGGGACTTCCCTTATGAAACAACCACAGATGTGACCAATCTGATGTGAATTATCCATCAAGCTTTGTCGACCAGTATCGACTCAAAACAGGTCCATAAAGATCAGGTATGTCTGCTACTACAATATCGATGTACTGACATACTTTCTCAATTGCAGATAAGCGAATTAGGACATCTTCCATTTCCCCAACTACTTTCACAGCTGTCCTGTCCAACTAAAGAACCTGCCAGGTAGATGGTTTGGGTTGTCCATTTATTTTCTTGCAAACTGAAAGCGGCATAACATTGATTGATGCCCCTGAGTCTACTAAACAGTTATGGACATTATAGTTAAAAATCTCAAAAGTCAGGAGAAATGGTGGGGTTTTAAACTTAGACTTACCTCCCACATTTGCTTCACCAATTTCTTCTACAGGTTGGTTGTTAGTGGGAAGCTTTTCTTATGGTACTTCAAGTTCTTTTAACAATTTCTCTTTCTATTGAGGTACATTACACATTTCAAATAATGAGATATTTTCCTTAGTCTTTTTAATGTCCTCCACAATATTATACCCCATCTCAGGTGCTTTGAGATTCTTCTTGACATTATCAACCTTGTCTTCAATAGGCTTAACAGGCATGTTGATTTTCTTAGGATCTTGACTCATAATGGTAAATTCAGGTATTTTATCAGTTGTAGTGTTCTTCCATATTTTCTTCATATGTTCTTGGAGTTTCTTTATCTTCAGAAGTATTGAATTGTCTTCTTTTAACAAACCTTGACTTCTTGTTGTCACATTTTTTTTTGATGTTGCCTCTTGTTCCAGAGAACCTTCCTCTTCTATATCAAATAGTGAGAAACAATCCCATAAAACTAAAGTATCTTCCTCTTGTCTTTCTATGGATTGATTATCTTCTTCTTCCTCCTTATAAGTTTATGTTAGTTTGGAGTCCAATAACTGATTCATTACCAACGTCATAGAATTTATCCATTGGGAGAAATCCTTCTCAGAATGAGGCTACTGATGAAATGTGCAAAAATTATCCATGCCTACATCAATTAAATTCATTGATGTAGGACTGTGTGGAGGTGGTTTAGATTGATTTTTGTCCTCCCTCCTTTTATAGTAAGTCTTATATGATTTATGAGCTTCCTTTTCTTTTTCCAAATCTATTACTCTATTGGATAGCTTTTGCATCATCTTCAGCATCCCTTCAAAATCCCGTGCCCGCTCATCCTTAGGCTTAGTCAGTTAAAAAAGGTTTCTTACCAAAAGTTTTTTCTTCTGACCGCATAGGATAATTTTCTATGCTCTCCATCTCAGCCTCTACCCTCTCAGCTTCTTCATAAGTTTCTGCTAATGTAGGTTTGATTGATATCTTAGCAAGCATGGCCAAGTCAGGCCCTAGAGCTGAAGTATAATATTCAATCAAAGCTTTTTCGGATGGCTTATCAGCTGCAGTGGAATTTTTTAGATAATCAGCAAATCTTTGAGTGAAATTATGCACTTTTTCCTTCCTTTATTTCTTTAAAGCACATAACCCTTTCATTAAAGCTGCATGAGTTTTCTGGACTGCATATTTACTTCTAAATATTCTCTCAAATGTGTCCGAGTCTGTGATTGAATTTGCAGGAAGAGCAAAATACCATGAGGTTGCTGCTCCTTTTAGGGTGTGTGGAAATAATATACAAACCACATCTTCATGCTCTCCTGCTCGTAGTCATTCTATAGCCAAGTAAAAGCTTTGCAAATGATCATCTACCAGAATTTTTTCACTTGGGTCAAACTTAGGCAACATTTTGTCAAAAGCTTGAGGCAAATCATGCAAATTAGCTACCAGCTTTAAAGGTGACCTAGCCCTCCAAGCAGGTGGTGGATTTGGTTGGTTTGCATTTACATGAGCCATGATTTTGAGTGGATAATGAGGTGGTGACTGAGTAGGGGTACGAACAAGTGAACAGTAAGGTGTATCTGGATCCAATTGATTCAAAGGTTGGTCAACTTCCTGTCAGGCTACTTCTACCAGTTCTTCAATGTCTTCTACCAACAATGAGTCTTCTAATTTAGGGCGATCATTTTTCTGATATTCTCTTCTAGGTAAGACAAGGATAATCGGTAATCCTCCAATCTTCTTCGCATATGCCCTAGTAATTCTTCTCAAATCATCAACTACTTCATTATCAACAGAATACAGATGCTCTTTACCCTTCTATTTCGGAGTTGGATTGGGAAACAAACTTCTTTAAAAATAGTCACCGGTGGAGTAATTTCGAGAAAATGGGTTTCCTCGGCCAACCATGCACTGGAATCCCTCCTTCTAGCGCCAAAAACTGTTGAGGCCTGGAAAATTGCAGGTAACAACAGTTAGGGATTCTCCCTAATAACGTTCCCAACTAGCCCGTTATTTTTTGGTATGGGGAACCCGTCCGGTTTATGGTCCAACTACCGTAGGTCAAGTAACAAATTAAAGGTTTTACCGGTTACGGCCCAGTCCACCGTGCATATTTTTAGTTTTTGTATTTAAATATGATGTGCAAGTGCCTATCTAAAAATGCAGATTGATAAAGATAATGAGGAATGTCACAATGTGATGCACAGGTTTTTAGCTCTCATCTTAACTCTCTCACATCTAAATCACACACAGCAAGAAACTAATTATTACTAACTAACCTATCCATAGGGAGTAGAATTAACAGTTAACAATGAGTAATGTATTTCTGCATATGTATTATGAGCAATTACAGATAGCTGTTATTTATTTCAGAACACATGAACATTAATAAAAATATGAACAACAAGATAGCTTATTGTTTATAACAACCTCCATTACTCATAGTGGAAATTTCACAAAATAAACTATAAGACATTCATAACATAAACATAAATGCAATGAGTTAGAACGATCTCACAGTTAATGGACATAAGTTGAAAATGAAATAGTTCACATTCAACTGATCCATATCAAATCATTTGAAACCTTCCACCAAACTTTCTCCTATAGAAACTTGCAATTATTTATTGCAAAAGGAAGTAGTTCTTCTTACAATATCTCTCAAAAATTGCTTGGGAAAGAAGCCCTTTGTACATCTAACTCTCCTATATTTATACGAAAAGAAAAGCCTTTGGGCTGCCCCCAAATGACTTTTGGGCTTCCCCAACCTTTCGATCCCAAATTTTGTCTTGTAGTGAGTGCTCATAATTTATACAATATATTACATTTAAAATCAAAATTTAAGAGAACACTTTTATGAAGAGGGACCTGCTTGGTCATTTATGAACTTTTTCCACGCCTGGGCCTCTGCTTCTATGCCTTCAAAATCAGACGGTTCAAGAAAATGGATGTTTATTTCATACTTAGCAGCCTGAATCTTAACAACTTCTATTCTCATCGGACTCATGCGCGGCTAGTCTTCTAGTAAGTGGATACTTACTGTTACATGAGCTACTGCATTCTTCAGAATCTGCTCATCTAGATCCTTGACTTGTTGGATCTCCTGCTCATCTTCCTAATACCTATTATGTAGATGTTCTATGAACAACTCATGCTCTGGTATCATATCCATTTTTTTTTGTTGTTGTAGAAACATGGCATCTATTGTATGTTACCAGCACTCTTCTGCAGTATTCCATACATCCTCCTCTCGTTTTCTTCACCGTTTTCTTGAATTCTTCTGCATTATTGATTACAAACTCCAACAAATCATAATCTTGCTTTAAACTCTACCGATCTTTGACTGGTAGCTCCGCAGGGGGTTCCTCATTTGTTTCTATCCACACTATCCTTCCTGTCAGGACCTCCAAAATATGAAGTGGTGTCCAAGATTTCTTCTAATATGCTATCTATTTGCAGAATCTTACACCTTTGTTCCTCAATGCACACATGTAGTTGGTGGATTTTCTTCCTCTGAGCTAGAACATATTCTTTCAAAGGTTGGACATCCGTCTTTTGTTGCATAGCATCTTTCAGTGTTGCTATCAATGAAGCATTCTGTCCCTCCAAAACTACTACCTGCATTTGATATTGTTTCTCTCTTTCTTCAGTGGAACCCTTCTTTGATTCTAACTCAATGACCCTGTTTTGCTACCGGGTCTTCTCTACACCTAGAGTTTCTTAGGACATCTGGAGGTTATCTTTCTTAGATTTCAATACTTGATGCTCTAACTATAGCCTTTGTAATTCTGCTAAGCTGTTATGAGCATCTTTTTCCATCTTTCCTGCAGAAATTTCTAAAACATCCTTATTAGCCTGCAGAGTCTAGACTTCAGTCTATGAAGTTCTCACTTCATTCTACATGTCCTCAAATTTCCTATTCAACTTATGACCTTCATCTCTCTCATTCTTTAGTGTTTCTTTCAACTAAGCTACGTTTTTTCTTGATTGCTCGAGATCCGTCATCAGCCTATCTATATTATCTTGAGGAGCTTGGGTTAATGCCACCCCAACTCTTGCTATCAATCTCAGATCTACATCTATTCCATACACCAAAGTCTCATCAGTTATCATCTTACCTGATTGTCCTCTTGTTTAAACCTTTTGATTAGTTCTTTTGACAAATCATTTCTTCTCTTTGTCATAGAAAAAGGTGCTGAAATCAGGTATCTCCTCCCCCTCTTTCTACATGAAAGGTATCAAATTCATTCCAGAAAACATAGTTTACGCTTGAGTGCTGCCAGAAGTTGCAGTAGGTTCCTGGGAATTAGGATTATCTTGTCCATGCCCTTGATATGTATGATCATGTTCCTCCTGTGTATCTATTGGGTTAGTAGTCTACTGATCTATTTTAGATCTTGTTAATCTCAGACCCTTACTTTCATCGTGTATTTTCTTTACCTCTGCTTCTTCCTTTCTCTTTATCTCCTCCTCTTGCTTCTTTGCTACTTCCTTTGTAGCTCTCTTTCTTTCTTCTTCTTCATTCTTTAGTTAGCTTTATACCTCTTTTTCTAGTCTTCTAGCATCTTCTTCTCTCTTTTTTGGCTTCTTTTTCTTCAGCTATCTTAGTCTTCTGTACAGTTTTTCCTTTCCCGCCTATGGTAGTGATATTCTATTTAAATCTCTTATTTAAGGCAGTCATATTCTTTGCACTCCTGAAGGTTTATTCATCCTTGTCCCAGAATTTAGTATACTCAAAATGAACGTTTGCCTCTTTGCATTGTTCTGCTACCTTATTCTGGGAGTCATTCCTGTGAAAGTTCATTTCACCAAAATGGAAGTGCTCCAGCTCCTGCACAAATTCTACAGTCTATTTTACCTTTGAAAACTTATAACTCCCTAGCCAGAAAGGTATGGCAGGAAATGCTGCCTTTTGATGCTCAAACAAAAAACTCCCCACACCATCAAGATATACTTTCCTGACTGTCTCCTTATGCAACACATAATCAGTGGCATATTTAGGGAGTAGAGAAGGTGCTCTAGAACCCCCATACATCTAGATATACATAGCATCCTTAGTTAAATAGTAGTCTCCATATTCTTCAATGACCTTGAACGCCTCTTTGGACATGCAGTTACATTCGGTCAGGAAAATTAGAGTGAACAACGACATGATTAAATGTTCAAATATTTCTTTGTAGTAACCATGGTATTTGTGTGCCCATAGTAATTTGTATGCAGTGTATACCAGAGTCCTATCCCTATCCCAATTACACCTCAAGGCTGGGAAAGATTGGGTACATAGTATACAATCAACTAGGATAGAGCTCATGTAGAACTCTGACTTCTTCTGTGACACTCCTCCCAAGGCTGAAGATATGCATGTTGAGAGGCTATTGGACACTATGTTTTCCCAATTGAATATGGTTCCTTGAGTGGCCACGTAGAAAATAATTGGTATCCATCCCAATTTGAAGCTTTTTCCATGAGCTCTCCCAAAAATTCTATTCAGCATCAATGCTATAAATCTGTAAAGGGTCTGGAGAGTGGCTATATCATATTCTCCTAATGGTCTGGTTCGAAAGTTCTTCCCTAGTATCATCATTCTCTTAACTGTTTCAACCAGGTCTAAATTTATCTCTTTCAACCAGCTTTCAGTTAAGTAAAATTGAGTAGGAAGCAGGTGATATGCCATTGAGACATAAGCAGGACTATATGCAGCGTATCCCTGTTTGGTAGTATTTTCTAGGATCATTGTAGTTACATTTACCGTAGGAAGAATCCAGATGATCACCTCTAAGCATGGGAACAACTCAGGTCTTGTGGCTACCTTCATAAGAGTCGATTTCTCGATATTTGCATAAATAGTCAGCTCTTCAAATCCTGCATCGGGAACATTCTGATTTACAATCATCCCGTATATTTCACCCCATTTATAATCTAGCTCTACCCCAATGGTATATTTGGTATCTTCATAGATGTATTCCACCTTGGTGATGATTTGAACCTCTGGTTCTCCCTTGGCAACAAGAGCCTTCTTCTATTTTCTTTTAGACATATCTCCTTTGAAATAATCACCCTGTCATAAACACAACATGTTCTTAGAACATTTGAGCTTTTAGTAAGTGTTAATGAAGAAAAAATGCAGCAAACTATTTACCTCTTCCATATGCATTCTTAGAAATAAACTATACAGAGTATTAATGCATAAAACAAAATGACAAGGAAAAATAAATCTTCTTAGTCCATTGTCTGCAACAAAGACTGCAACCCTCATAGAAAGCTCATCATATAATCCGGATTGCAATCGAAATACTCTAACTCTTCAATAACATGAACCACACTATCAATGAGGTTGATCCTCAAATTGTGAGACCCTATACTATGATTGAAATTGCGGAAACCCCACCTCGACCAAAATATTGAAAACCCCCCATCGTTCCATGAAACTACTGTAAGCGCCTATGAAAAACTAAGAACTCCCCTGGGACGGCCATGAACAACCCAAAAATAGTCAATGCAGACAGCGTAACGCTTGTATGCACCAACTACCTAATGTTTCAAAACATGATAGAGCATCCATAACGGTTCAAAACACAGGCTCAAGAAATCCCCACCGCCAAAACTATCAAAATAAATGAGATGCCTCACGTCGTGAGGATAAATATTCATTCTAAATGGCTAATCTACACAACTGCAAGAAAACCTAACCAGGGGAAGACCCTAGTTCCCAAAATGACCAATAAAATCAAGCAAAGGATAAATCGTGGTTGTCCTACCTGGAAAAAATGTTGTGCAGTCGGTGGGACGATCAAAGAACCTCCACGATAGCAAACCAATCAAATGGAAATCGAATAGCTGGGCATGGTAGTACAGCTTGATTTGACAAGGACGGAGCAGACGCGTTTTTCAACCAAGATAATAATAAAAAAATTTCCACCACTATATATAATAACCCTCGGTAAAGATAATGGCAGGAAAACCCTATCAATGAGCGGAACTACTAATCATCGAGAGGAAAAACTCTCATCGGTAGGAAGAAGCACTATATATTGGATGGTTAGTTAACTAAGCAGCTGCAATGGCAAGTAGCAGAAAAACTACAGGTTCCATAACAACAGAAAATTGTCAGCGATCAGAAAACTTACATGCTACGGGTCGGTGAGAAAAACCCAAACCTCACCGCAATGTCGACGAAATAATCCTAAGTGTCACCGTAGTGTCGGGGATGCCAAGCACTAACATTGCGATGTTTATACACCAGAGATCGGGACTATTTCTCACTAAAGCATTGGCGAGAAAAAAACTAAACATCAAGCATATAGTCTAATCGACAGCCGCAACGCGGACACACAAACAACTATGGTTCACAACAAAAAACAACCCGTCGGTGATCGGGACAACTAATCACTAACTCATCAAAACTTCAAGACACAAAAAATTTTGTAGTTTCGATGAGATGAACGACAAGGCCTCTGAAACGACGGCGTCGTAGAAGACTAAAACTCCAACCGCTTGTGAAAAACATTCCGATAGCGAAAAGAAAACAAAATCATCAAAAGCAAAAGGCTTGACCAATAAAACCACGGAATTGGCGAGAATAAGAACTTTTCGTCGGAACATTCATCGTTTCCCTTCTGAAATGTCGGTGACATAGATAACTAATGCCCTGATTCATTGTTCAATCGACTTTTGACAGCGATAAAATCATCTAAAAATAAAAAAAAACGTTAAGTTCTGAGAAACAAACTCCACAGTCAAAAGCATTGGCTAGACAAAAGGCAGTCTTAGATCATTTAACTTCTGAAACGAAGGAAAACAGTTTACCTCACTTCAACCTCAAAAAATCCAACATTGCAGGAGATGAAAGATAGAGTTCAGGAAACCAAACAATCCCAGACTAGATAAAATTTAAAGGAGGGTCCAAAGTTTTAAAAAAATTGGGAAAAAAGGTTGCAGCTGCAATAGAATGTCAGTCACAGTCTGTTACTATAAGTTTCTCAAACTAGGGAAAAAATGTATTGGGACCAACCACCCATAAGTGAATCTCAAACTAAAGTGTAAATTATGTTCCTTTAAATTGTAGGTTTGCATGCCACCTACCACCTTCTACAAGTCCATCTCCCACCTAGAACCTAAAACAAATTGTTGTAAAAATATCTACTTCCACATTAATTTAATACATAAAGGTTACATTCTTTGCAGGATTTGGTGCTCTAGTTAGATTGTTGGGTAAAACCAATCTCAAAGATGGTCGCATTGGTTTAAAATGCCCCGTTTCCTTTTCGAACCCTAATCTGTGAACACGAGTGCTAGCCATAAAAAATTCTCAGGCTCCTTAGGTTAGGACAAAAAGGAGACCAAAATTTCACCATAACCAATAGTAAATGCACAACAATATCTAATGGCCAAGATGTGGGAATTTCTTCCTTGCATGCTCTGGAATCAACTTTTGAAGAAGCTCAAGCATAGCCCCCTTTAATTCTGCAAGAAAAACAGATATGTTAATATGTGAAGTGCAAATTGCCTTGATAAATATAAGGTAAACAACCTTCAAAGAAACAGTCATAGAATGCATCATTTAAAATATCTGAAAATTAGAAAACAAGAGTAGGAAAAATAGGCTGTTTGTCATACCCTTTGGCTTGAATTCAAAAAGAGGAAGCAAAGGATGGCCATTTTGCAACCAAGTGTTAGGATCACGAAGTTCATAAAAAACTAGATGCACACAAGTTTCCAATTGCATTTAATCAAAGATTATCATAAAATTAGGTCAAGGATCAACTATTAAAAAAATAGAACAAACCAAAACTAAGAGAAAAGCACTATTGAAATATTTGATTTCTTTGAAAACCCTAATTTGATCATATCCACTTACAGGGGCACAACGGAGATCGGGTGAGTACTAAAGCATCCTAGAGATAAGATCAATTGCCTCTGCTAGCACTCACTTGTGAAAAATATATAAAAATGTAGACATATTAAATCTTTTACTCCTCTTCAAATTCAAGTCAATGAAAGTGCATGAGTAATAATTATACTCACCTTATGCCAAGGGTGAGATTTTATATGGGGAAACTTGAACAATGTATACTTGGGATTCATAAATTTAATTTCCTCTCGAATGGGGGTGCCAAGAATCTGAAAAAACACGTAAAAGAGACATTTTATCCATATTATTGGAATGTCCACACATATTATAAATATTCATGCTAATACAACACATTAGAAAATGCAGAAGATATATTTCATAAAGGTATGAATTTCACCTTAATGATCTGCAAAAGCTGGTCTACTGCACTCTCACCAGGAAACAAAGGCTGCAAAAGATCCAAAAGCTTTAAGACAAATATAAATAGGATTCCAACGAAAAGAAAAACACTACAAAACTTTTATCATTTGATCATATAATTTATGTTCAGTTGTGTGTAAGTAAAATCCATGTCCCTAACCTGACCCAGAAGAAACTTGGCTTGGACATAGCCTACTGACCACATGTCAATAGCTATTTTAGACTCTATGGCTCCAAATATAAGCTCAGGAGCTTGATAATACCTTGAACAAATGTAAGATATGTTTGGTTCACCCTTAACCTATAACAGATAAATTGATTTTATTAGGCACTACTTGTGAAAACGAGAGTTAAATAAAAAGATATTCATTAAGAGGAGCTACAGATGCAATGCATTTCCAGAAAATATGCATCTGAATCTCAGATTTAACTTTTTCTTGCTTCTAAATGGATTTAATACTCCTTTATAAAACCTTTGGTAAAGACAACTTCCTACTGCTAGACAGATTAAAACTCGCTCAGTAGAACTTCAATTATCCATCATCAATTTTCAACTTGTACAATCAAATGAATTTGTTAAAAATCAACTGGCTTTAGGTCCGAGTCATACTTTTACATATTAGATAATCAATATAGAATCCAGAATACCCTTTAGATAAAGATTTCTTTCAATGAAATCACAATTTTAGCTATTGATCCCTTGAGGATATTCCAACTAGGAAGGTTCTATCATATAATCCAATTTTCCCACTATTATGGACCTCAATAAATCATTTGATTATATGTAGGCATGTGTGTAATCTGTTTTCATGTTTTGAAGTTCATTCTAAATAATCTTAGTTTATTTTTTCTTACTTTAAACAGGAAAATTAGCAAAAAATATGGATATTCCCAGGTCAAAAATCTCTTCAGATGAGTGCCTTTACTAGTACTGTGTGTTGTTTCTATTTTTCACTACTAAAATGTCCAAGTATGTTATGGAAATAGGGTCATGATTTCTTAATATACTCACCATGTTGATAGTGTTATAGATATACTTTATCAGATAAAATTTTATCCGTTTTTCCACAGTGACAACTGCAATACCTCTATTGTAGATTTTCAAAGAAACTGTCTAGATTGTTTGTATGATCTATGTATTGGTTGTTGTAGAGAGCTTCGAGAAGGTTGTCAGCCTAGGGGTGATTCAGCAGAGTCATCCCAACAGCAGTACACAAAGAGTGTTTATGCCTAGTCAGAGAATATGAAACAAAAAAAAAGCAAGAGGAAGTGTAGGTTGGGAATGTCAGTCACAGTCTGTCAACAGTCACATTGCACATCAGCTTAAATTGTTTCTTGATGTGCCCCATTATTTTCAGCTTTCCGTTGTGTACCCCATTATATATATTCCCATGGGGTATTTCAAAAAAGATAAATACTCCATGCCCAAAGGGATTACAAATTCGAAATGGGAAGCAATCATATAACTTAAGGCTAGACATTAGAAAGAAAATATCAAAGGCAGTTTTCCATAATGGAGACAGTTACAAATATTAAGCAGCAACAATAGATCCCATATTTGGAGGAGGGCCACTGTCATCAAGGTTTCGTCCCCATTTATTAACTGGTGCTTCATCGTCTAGTGGGGAAGGATCTTATCCATTGCCATTCTGCTACTCAGGTTCCTTCTCCATCAAAATGGCCAGGTCAAGCCAAAGGAATTTGTCATTCTTAGGTTGAGGAGGTGGCGGCAAACTATGGTGCTCTTGGCTTCAACATTTATTGTGTACTTTAACCAAGAGGCCTACTGCTAGATCTGTGAGAGTGAGACAAACCAGTTGGGGAATAAACCTCTAGGGGCCTTGTTTCATCAAGCATGGTGCTAACCCAGAAGAGAGGATATGTGATGAAATCTATGTCTATTTTCTTGTTAAACTTCAATTATTTTATGTGTTTTTAGTATTCCAAGGTTTTATAGAGTTTTTGCCAAGGGGATAGTTGACTCTTATACTTTGTCCTACTTAGTATATGTTGCATGAAATCACTTCATGGGTTACATAATTGATTTCAATGCTGGACATTAATACTCATGGATGGTTGAAAGATTCCTGTGATTTTAGAATTTTGATTTCAGTATGTGAGTAGGTTGTAAATTGTCGCTAATGTTGGTGTAAATTATTGCGACTACTAATGATATTACTACTATATTCTACTTTGGTCCTTGCCATTACCAAAGATATTGTGTTCTCTACTTTAATACTTGGCTTATTGTTTGAAAATGTTTGTGGTATTGTTTATTTTGATGACACGGTAGAAGATGTTACTGTTTGTGGTGAAAGGTTCTTAGCATTATGGTACAAATTATGTTTTTGTTGTGTTGTAGACAAGGAATAATGCCATTGCATGGGATCCAAGAGAACCTATGAATTTTATTGCAGTATGTGTTCCTCATTCTAACTGATTTGAATTTTATGAGATTTCTACTGTTTGTTTTGGTATAATTTTTCTTCCTGGCAGTTATTAAAATTTGTTAAGTACTCAGTGAAAATGTACTTTTTTAGTATCTTGTTCAAAGTTCACTTCATTGTATAGGATGATGAATTTTTAATTATCATCAAACTCTAGATAGATAAAAAATTAATGTTGTAAAATGGTTTTTTATGTTAGTAAAATATGCAGTCTAATTTCTGAGGAGCAAAACCTAAACATTTTTAATGCTACAGTGTAAGTCTCTTATCTTGTGCTAGGATCACCATAGTTTGATTCTTTTTAACTGCAGGCAAATGAATATTGCAACTGCTATAGCTATGATATGAGGAGAATGAATATTTCAACTTGTGTGCACCAAGACCATGTTTCTGTTGTGTGAGTGTTTAGAATGATTGTTTGCTTGTTGCAGCTTTATGACATTTATAAGTTTGGTTATTTAAACATTATCCTTTTTTTGTAGGATGGATATTGACTATTCTCCATCTGGTCGGGAGTTTGTTACTGGATCTTATGATAGAACAGTAATTCCCTAGCACATGACATGTAGTATCTCTCCTTTTCTAGAAGCACAACAAAATTACTCAAGTTTATGCCATACAGATATTTATCTGAAAATGTATTACAAGTAATTATTTTCTAACATCTGCAATAACGTCCTCCACAGGTGAGAATATTCCCCTATAAAACAGGTCACAACAGAGAAATCTACCATACTAAATGAATGCAAAGGTCATTAAACAAAACCATTTCTTGTTATTTTTGTGTCATTTTTTTTATCATTAGACATGCCTGATTTATAGTTTAAATTAGTGAGCTCTGCATTGTATTTTGAGGCCATTAGAAGGGAACCCATGATGTTCCCAACTAATTTGGATTCCAGATACTAAAGTTTGCTAATACTCAACATGTAAGGTTGGTAGCCTTATTCATACTGGGGCTAAAGAAGGACAATCTTTGTGAGGATGAACCCTACTGTCCAGTGCTTTATAAACATGACATCTTCTTCCATCATATAAGAACTCCCTTTAAAGTCCATGACACTGTCTCTGGGATCATAAAGCACCAAAAAATAACTTCTTGGCATTTGGTCTAACATGTGACTGTTGAACTTTACAGTCCTTTATCCACTCTGCTATTGTTCCTGCTGAAGGGAAAATAGCAATGATCTGACAGCGGATCTAGCTTGATGATGAAAACTGGGATTTCTAAAAATTGGAACAATCCATTTTTTTGAATGGGTGGGGAAAATTTTCTCCCACCCTTCTTTTTCAATAACCAGGTTAGAATCTCATTGGGAGAAAGCCGAGGGAAAACCTTCTTTTTCCTTGGATGCCATTCTTTCTACCCTGATAGTTCTAAGGCCAAACAACAAAGATGAACTTGTCCTTTGCATGAGAACACCCTTCAACAACTTTCCCTAAATCTATGAAGAGAAAAAATAGAGGTACAAATCAAAATACTCCTTCATAGAGGAAGCCCACATAAAACCAGAATGCCAAAGCCACCTACATAAGTGAAATCTATATAAGAGGACTAGGCATGGATGCTTAGCTCTGAATCTTGTTTCCTCCATTGAGAGCCCTAGCTATTTCCATCCATTCTTTATGGTCCTTGGTGTATAATATAACATTAATTTAAGTTTCATGTACGTGTTCAATTTTGTTTCCATATTGTAAGTACTACAAGAATTTTCTGGAAATGTAATGGCCCATTCCTATTTCCTTTTAATGATTGGGAAGTTTTAAGTATTTGTACAGTAATTGTAAGGTGTATTTTACAGTTAGTAAGTGAAGTCAGTACAGGTCTATTGGAGCAAAAGAAAACATGAAGTCTTCTGAATTTTTTTTGTCTTTTTAACGTTGACTTTTGGCTTGTTATTTCAATTGCCTATAAAACTTGAAATGTTTGAGTTTAACATTGTTTTTGACTTGTCTATGGATGCATTGGTATAAACAGGAAAGGATTATAATGCTTCATTTTGAATGTGAATATCAAGCCTAAACACCCGGTGACTTTCATTTGCTTGGATTTTGTAGGGTGTTTTGTCTGAAATTTAGCGGTGATGCAACTTATGTTCTGTCAGGAAGTGACGACACTAATATTCGCCTATGGAAAGCTAAATAATCATAGCAGTTAGGAGTGGTAGGCATATTACCATCACTTTTTGTCAAATTATTGTCTGTTCTAGATTTGTTTACTGTCCTTATTGGAAATCATACATTTTCAGTCTCCCAGGAAAAATCATTGTCAGACTTGTTCTTATTTGTTTCAAAAGACTACACTGAAAGGAATTCTTGTTCTAGGCATCGGAGACTTCCGAAGGCAATGTAAAATATAATTAGAGTAATAGCAGACATACAGTCTGAACACTGATCAAGAAGGCTGAAGTTGACAATCACAAGATATATTGAACAATTTTGAATATTTGAATAGATCAAAGAGGAAGAAGTTTTAGAAAATGTTAAATAACATATTTGTTATAGAAATATTCTAAATCAAATATACCGAAAAGGAAATAAAAGTTTGTTGATCAGAGAGGCAAAAGGTTCCAAGGGACTGCAAGTAGAGTATCTAATGTATCAGTTACATATGGAATTGCTTATTAATTTCTGCTTAACGTTGCCTTTACTTAAGGATTTCCTAAAAAATTGATGAAAATATTAAGTTATAGGAATGCAACAATAAGTTGTGGGCTAAGGGAGGAGTGGGTTTAGAGCAGGGCATTTAGTAATAAATAACATAATCACACTTATGGTTTGTGTTGATGAATGGAGAGAATAAATAGAGACAAACAACATGCACTAGTGAAACGATAAACCTTATAAAATATGGGCAAAGATGGATAGACTATTTTGGATTGAAAGAATAAAAATTATAAATGCAGAAGTCGTACTCAAACTGACATGCCAGTTTTCAAGGACTTTATTTGAGATTTGCATTAGTTGATCAAGACTATGTTTGTGGCATTGCAAGGGCTTCAAGCTAGGGATCTTCACCACCTTTTTCTTATTCTATGGTGTTAATACAATGTTTCTTGCCTGAATCACATAGGACATGACCAAATGACTCGCTTATTTACCATTTCAGTAGCAATCATCAATGATTGTGACCATAGGCAAAAGAACATCATGCCCGTTGATTCAATACAATATTAATACCTTGAGATCTGTCACAACAATCGAACCATAGAGGAGTGAATGCATTACAAGTTTTTGTGATGTGAATATTTTAGGTGGAAGCACTCTATACTACATGGTGCATAGAGAACCACCGAAAAATGGTTGGAGAGCATATTTTTGGAATTGGAAAGCGGTTTAGACCTGTAAATTTCTAGGTATGGTCAAGGAAGACACTTTTATTCAACATCCTCATTATGTTTGACACTATTATGTGGAAACATTGGTGAAGTAGCAGTCTTGAAATCAGATTCAAATTTGCTATCCTGAAATCTGAGTCAAAGCAGTTGTCTTACATATAAAAGTAGGCATGATCATGATAAAACTAATGCACATTTTTTCTCACAAAGGACATTAGTAAGTGAAGGAAGAATACCAGTGGTGCCATTAGTAAAGAGCACAAAATGCCACAGGTTATAACAGGGCTGGGCTAGATATACCTCAAAATAGTTTTTTAAATGGTAGACATCACATTTCCCAGTTCATTTCTTAAGTATCGTAAAAAACTAAAACAATTAACACATTATGGACGTCAGAGGAAAATAAAGAGAAGAAAACTGGCATGCTATGTGACCTTTAGTAATCCAAGTATATATATAGAACCATAAATTCCTTTGGAATCTGTGTCCTGTGTCACCATATCGGACACGGACACTATGAGCACATGTGTTAGACCATGGGGACACAGTCCTGACACTGTCAAGACCATGTCCCGACCTACATAGGAAGTGTTTCAAAAACATGACACATTTTCTAGCCCATATCCCCATCTCTGCTTTGCCCAAATTCTGTGCTACAGCTTCAACATACCCCCATGACCCTCTATTATAGTTCACATAACTTGCCACGTGTTAATGAAGCTCAAAACTTGGTTCACAGAACCTTATGATGAATATCAGAGCTTGTTACCTAAAGATTTTGAGATGTTCTACACATAAATTCTCACCACTACAACTTTGATTCCTGAACCATTTTTTACAGAGCAGATGCAAGATATTCTAGATGAGAGTAGTATTCCTCAGGGTTTGAGCATCTTGAGCTAGCGCTTATCTCTGTATCTGATCAGTAGCTCTCCAAGAAGCAACTGGACCAATTTTTCATGAACTCATAGCAAATAACCTTAAGCAACAGTCATGAGCAAAGCAAATTTGTTTCATATTTGTTTTTATATGTTCTCAATAACCACAACATATTCTTCCAAGTAAACTTATTTACTTCATTCACCTTTGAATGTTGAAGGAGGAAATGTCGTCTCTACTTAAGGAACAAGCTAGGAGGGTGTTTAACTTGAGATAAATTTTATGACTAGTTCATCATTGACATATGCATTTGTGAATGTGTAGTGTATTGATTCTAATTTCTATTCAATATTTGTAAATGTTCTAGTTTTTAAACAAAATTTGGATCTCTCTCTCTGTATATATAAAATGTGCCCTGTGTCCTCATGTCAAGTGACTTAGGAACTGACACTATAATTTATTATCTTGCTCAGGACAACATTTGATGCACTAATGAGCATCAGATGTGACCAACTCAATTCAACTTGGAAATTTCATAATGGGAAATTCTAAGCCACAATTTTTTTTGTTGAAACTTATTAATCAAACTTGAAAAGGTTAGAATGCATGTGAAGAAAAATCCAAGGAATGTTGTGACTCTAGGATACCTTGAACCTTATGAAGTTCTGATATGGCATAGTTGAGGTTGTGACCTCTCAGTGAAATTTTTTTCTGGGATTTCCATTTATTATTATTATTTTTATTGCTGGAAATTCATTTTTGTAACCAAGGTTGGACATTTTAACATCATGAAATTGGACTTGCAGCTTCTCCCCAGAAAGCGTAAAAGGCACGATTATCTAGATGTTGTAAAGGGACGGTTTAAGCATCTTCCATAAATTAAATGCATTGAGATTTATGTTTCTAGATACAATATATCTTTTGTCAGAACCTATTCTAAAATGGTTAGTACTAACAAGTAATTAACTTGATAGACATCGACACCTACCAAAGCCTATATACAAAGTATCCCTTCTACAACATATTGTAAATATGGCAACAAAGAGGAAAGAGGATCGTAAGAGAGACCACAGTTCTCCTGGATCTGTGGTCACTGCTCCTCTTCGGAAATGACGAATTGCAGCAGAATTGGAGTGAACATCCAATTCTAGCACACCATTTCAATGCAAGTTATACCATCTATTCAACATTATCTTCCCCTTGTCTTCTTTGAAGTATTTCTTCTACATTTTTTTGTTATATATGTTGTATTTGAAAATAGTTATGTTAGTATCATTTGATTTTAAGAAATCTTACTTAGAGTGGCACTCAAATTCCAAAATCATGCCAATATTTTCTGTGAGTATTCATATATAATTTTTGTATATGTTGGATTTTGGTTTAAATAAATTGTTGGGGACAACTTGGAAGTTTAAAAACTTGATCATTGCATGGAGAGTAGCTATAACATTGCAATTAAATTGTTTACTCAAGGGGGATATTGGATTGTCGAACACACTAATGCTTGGATTGGTTATCATTGAAAATATTTGTTTGTATAGATGTGATGAATTAACATACAAAATAATGATTATCAAGTTACTATAGATACATAATGGCTTACCTTGTAATAGTCCTTCAAGTATTTCAAATATTAAGTGCACAAACGACTTGAAGGACTAGTACAGGGTAAGCTATTATGGATCTATAGTAACTTGATAATCATTACTTTGTATGCTTCAATGATGAAAAATTTGTTTGAATATCATCATTCTCAAGCAATAACAAATTTTTAAAGGGTGCTAGCTCAATGGTAGAGCACTTGCCTAATTATAGGTAGGAGGTTGGTTGTTCGATTCCTCCATACCTTATCATAAATTTATGACTATGAAAACAACTAAATTCGCATATATATGACTATTAGTAGCTGATTTCATATATCTTATAGCGTGACTAACGTTTAGTCGTATTTAGCTTAGTCATTAATATGTTATAATCTAATAGTTTATTTAGTCTTATATTTGGTCACTAATTGCTGCAATCAATTACTAAATTAGTGACTAAATCTGTGACTAAATCATGGACTATCATTGAATAAATCAATGACTAATAAGTCAAGCTATTAATGACTAAGTGAAATACGACTAGCTATAATATAGTGTAAATTAGCTACTATTAGTCGCCGATTCAAAAATAGTCGTTTATAGCCTGATTTTAGTCATTTTTTAGTCATTAATTTCTCATATTGTACTAGTGTAAAAACCACCTGGGGTCTCATCTATGGAACAAGCTCAAAAAATAAACAAGCTAGAATGGAACCAAAATCGAAATGCTTTAGCTCCCCCTGCCAACACTTGATCAACTGATCCTTGAAGATCAGAAGTAGAGCTTCTGCCCAGTTGAAAACTGTAGGTGCCATGTTCTCTATGGCGTAGAGCATATGCACTCTATATGCTTGGTGTACCCCTTGGCTTCCCGCCACTCTCTACATGGTAAAAAAAACTATCCATAGTGGGACATCCACCACTACTTTTATGGGAATTTTCTTCCCCAATGTCCTAGTCCCAGGAATACAATGGCGGTTTATCAACTCTTGAGGAGTAATGTCCCCTCCATGGGAACTAGTCAAAGAGATGGGAGCACCCCATCTCGATAGGCCTATTACGAAGTAAATGTCCTCTACTTCAATTGTCAATATGTGAGCACCAACTTCAAAATACTGTTACTCCAGATTCCACATCCAGAGGATATGCTCTAATAGTCGCTCATGTGACACCATGTTGGGTGTACAGAAAAACTATAAAAGTCCACAGTCTCTCAATGTGGCTATACAACCTACGTTTCGTTTGGAAAATGCATCGTCATTGTCATGTTTCCTCTCTTTCCATATTACCATTTTTTATCAATGGGAACCTGTCAAAAACCATCACAAGACCAATTAGAAACATTCCCAATCATTCAAATCATAAAATTTGATCTATTTTTTCGTGTGCATGCATTTTTATTTACCCACGGTCAGCACCACTTGTGTCCCATTGAGGACAAGCGATGGCACCTCCTGTGCATAGTGTTTTCGGCGTAGTTCTAGCTGGGTACCGCTTATCCTGCAACGGATAAGAGCGGTGCCCACTTACATGGTTTTAGGGCTCGCCCAATAGGCCCAAAACACCACCAAAAATCAAAATTGAAAGCATGAAATCAAACAATAGGGTTTAAGCTGTTATCTGTAACTGACGGTGCGTGAATCCGATGGTATATGCTCCTGATATCAACAACCAAAAATTTTGCCAAGAAAATGCTCCAAAGGCTCTCCACTATGGGTAAATGGTAAAATGTTTTGATTTTTTACTATTTACATAACTTTTATATACATTTTAGGTTTTGACATGTTATAGTTTTGTTTTAAAATCATTTATTACTCAAAATATATCAGTCATAATCCTTTAATGTCAGTTATTGGAGAATTTAACACTTGTTTTTCAAGTCGTTGCAGGATAGAAGAGCGGTAGCAATAAAAGTTTTGGGAGTTCATTTTTTACTTTTTCGTACTACCATAAAATGGAAAAAGTATTTTGAGAGTTTATTGCGACACTTTGTTCATGCTCTCCAAATTTAGCATCAAAGGTCCGAGTCCTTTTCTGATTCTTTTCAGACTCGTAAAATCTCTCATCGTGAAAAGAGACCTAGTGGAGTCTTCTTTAAACTCTTTTTGGGCTCCTTAAATATGAAAATATTGTCGAGTGATCTTGTCTTCTTCATGCTCATTAAAGCACTTGAAGAGTCGTTCATCTGACGGTAGGTTATCACTTTTTCAGTTCAAGTGAAATATTTTACGAAAAAGGACCCTGTGGAGTCTTCTTCCATGTTCGTTCAGACTCTCTAAACATGAACGATACTGAGTTAACTTTCATTGGACTCATTAAGCCAAACATTGAGAGACCCTCTTTTGGGAACGAACCCCTCCTCTCTCATGTTCATAAAACATATGAGTTTGGAATTGTCTTCGGACGAGCTATAATGAGTGTTTATTACCCTCTTTGAACTCGTAAAACCGAAAAGAGGCACTCATCAACCATGATGGGGAAAATGGGAAGGGAATCATTTTGAAAATAAATGGCAGTATTTTGTTGTTACCTTTGAACATGGAACTTGTATGCATATCATTTCAGTCAATTGGGTATTCAGCTGATCTCCGTGATGATCCACTTTCATGATTCATGTCACTCCTTTGATTCTTTCAAAAGAATGCATTGTCCATCGTCACACTATGTGTTTGTCTGGTTTAGTCATGCTGCCAAGTCTTTTGTCATGTCGCTCGATGTACAAAGGGAAGTTGAATAAGTTTACCTTTGTAGTCAAAACAATATCTGTGTCAGTACTTTTGAGTTAGTTTTATGGTTACCTTATTCACATCATTCCACAATTGTGTTTTGAGTTTCGTGTCGTCGATGTGGGACTCATCATGGCCCTCCTTCGATGAGACTATTCCCGTCGACAACAACTCATCATCCGAGAAATAGTCTTAGAAACAAAATTTAGTACCTTGAGATATGTATGCCTCAATGACAAATTCTATCGCTCTTGACATAGGTTCACATCATTGACCTTTGATAGATATAATTGACTGGTTGTTCGACCTCAAGACATCTATTCACGCTCAGTAGATTGTACTAAGGTACCTTGGAAATCATTGACATCAATGGTGATCTCCGTCGCACTTGTTAACGGTTCACATAATTGGCCGATAATCAAGTGGTTTCTACCATGTTCAACTTCAGAACATTGTAATCACATGGATAGAATCGTACTTTGTGGACGATGAGACGAAGACCCTGGGTATTTGTTTAGTGCTCATTGCTTTCCCTAGGTTGCGATGGAGTTTTGTATATCTAGCATGGATCCACATTTGTATGGTTGTGTCTATGCTCAAATTTGTGTCTGTATGACATAGATCTACATTGTATGTCCAGTAGCTATGTCCAAGTTTGAGTCCTCTATCACATGGATCTACGTTGTATTCTAGTAGCCATGCCTATTTATCCCTCTCATGGATCTGCCTTGTATTGGTCTGTAGCCATGAGTTGGTTACATTTGTCTATGAATCAAAAGTATTGATTTACTACAGATGCCTACTCGACGACATTCTCCAACCGAGCTAACATTCTCACCTCGAAGTGACAACTTGTTCTCTCAAAGCTCTCGCTTATCATATCCCTCTAAGCCTCATGCTTTGGGGGGCATTCTGTTATACCTAAATCCTGTCACCATCATGTGATGAGATCCTTAACCCCTATGTTTGCCCTTAATCCCAAAACTTGGAGTGGAAACTTGCTTTGGCTATCAATTCTACTTGAAAAAACCTAGCACTGTGCTTTTCCTTTGTCTAATGAGCGGTACCTTCTTCAGCACCGCCTATGTCATGTTATAGAGAAGCGGTGCCACCGCTAATGTGCTTTGTTGTTGAAGCAGTTCTCACCTAAACTTCTCTGTCATAAGGGAACAAAAGTGGTACCCTGGGTAAAATGGGAAAAAGAGAAGTTTCTTGAGGATTGTAGATCATCAACCTCGTGTCCTCCCTTATCCCTATCAATATGGGTTAGTTGAGCTCGAGATCCCTCTTGGTAGGATCTTAGAGCCACCTCACCCACAATTCTCTCAACTATCCCTATCCATTGAGCCTTATAAATACAAGCTCATACCCATAGTTGAGGGGGAGAACTGAATGGTATTGTTATGCTATTGAATTGACTACATAGTCCAATCCATTGGAGAGCACAAGAGAGCAAGTTGGATATTTTGGGGATGAAGTGTTTGTCTTGTGGAGGAGTTTGTCAACACTAAGGCAATGGTTGTAAGCTTCTTCATTCATTCTTAATGCAAAGCTGATTTCCGTCCCACATATCTGTTGTTTTGATTTCACATTTATATGTTACTGGATTTCTTAGTCACTAGTATGGATGTGTAGATCATTTTCTGGTAGCTTTGATGTTCTTGTTTGTTTGACATGTTTGCAGGTACACAGGTTAGTGATCAAAGCAGTATTCCAGGTGTTTAAAACATTTAGGGAAGGCCTTCATCCTTTGTCGTTCACTCATTTGTTCTGGACCTGAACGATTCAAACCAGAGGAATAGCTTCTATCCGCAAAAAGTGCAATATTCCTAATAACAATTGTTGAAGCCTAAGTCTCTTTTATTGAAGGATGAAGGAATTTTGTACATGTTCAAGTATTTTTGAAGACTAATAAGATCATTCCTCATTGGATCTGGAGACGGAGATGTAGTCCATCAGGGGAAAACTCTGTTATCACATGTTGCCTACATTCATATGGTTTGCATCACTTTTTCAAGTATTATTTCAGTTATATGTGAGCCTTTGATAAGCTTGTTATTTCAATCCTTTTTACAAGTTAATTGGTTTAATAATTCACATACAAATTCAAGTGTTAGTAGATCCTGTCATTTTTCGAATCAAGAAAAGAAGTTGTGTCACTTACTTCAAGCACCATATCTATGTAAGAATCTGCTCTCAATCAAAATGATGGATAAGATGGATATTGTATTACCTTTGGTGACAAGTGGGTGACGGTTGATGCAAAGTTACCTAAGTAGCCCTCATGATAGCAAGAGGAGAATCTTATTGGAGCCTATATGATTTGTGTGGTGATACCACTTATCATGTAGCAACAACAGGCTAGGAGAAAGTTCCAGATGTTATGATGTTGTGGCATCAATGAATTAGACATATGAGTGAAAAAGTTTTAAAAATTATGCATGATCGAGGTATGATTTATGTGATTAAGTATTATGATTTAGACTTGTGTGAGCACTATATTTTTGGCGAACAAAAGAGAGTTTGGTTTACCTTAAGAAATGGTAAGAGTTTTGATATTTTTCTACTTATTCATTCTGATATATTTGGACCAGTCCCCACTATGTCCAGAAATGGTGCTAGATATTGTATCAATTTTATAGATGATTATTCTAGAAGAGTCTGGGTGTATTTTCTAACAAATAAGGGAGAAGCCTTTGATAAATTTAAAGACTTCAAGGCACAAGTATGGAAAATGTTGGGAAAATCTAATTTATCTCCCAAATCTAATAATGGAGGAGTATATTGCTGCAAGGAATTTGTATACAACACAGAATTAACCACTAAAATATTGTTTCATACACACCACAACAAAATGGTGAGGCTAAGAAAATGAATTTCACAATCATGGAATGTGCAAGAAGCTTGCTTAGTGCATCTGAGTTGGATAATGGATTCGAGGTAAAGGTTGTTAATATAGTCGTGTGTCTAATTGGCATATCACCTACAACTGTGTTGGATTGAAATATTCCAAAGGAGGTTTGGTGTGGTAAGTTGTAATGTCTCCTCCATAGTGACACTTTGGACTTACCAATAACCCAGCCAATTCCCATGGGGTCAAGTGGAAAATCAATAATTAATCTGGGATTTAATTTTATCCTATGCTTTTATTGCTACATTAAATAAAATTATGAAATAGATATAGGGCCACAATTTTGATTAAATTTTATTAATGTAATTTTCTAGCAAATTTCAGGAGTTGGAAATTTGATTAGGTTGCCCATGATGGCGCAAAGGATAAGATATGATTCAATTCTAAAAATAAGTAAAAGCATAAAATCAAGGAACATTAGGAAAGGAGGTTGCTTTGATATTTTTTCCTAGAAAAACAATCAAAAGAAGAAAGGAAGGCAAAAGCAGGAAAGCAATAGGAAAAGTAGGAAAGCAATAGGAAAAGAAAGAAAGTAGAGGGAAGGATAGAAACAACAAGAAATAATCAAGAAAACTTATCCAAATCCAAAAATCACGGTTCATTCAAGGAAATGGAACACTTGATGAGTTAGACTAGGTTCACATGTGCATAAGATTCCTCATGACATTTAGAATTTGAATTCCAAGAGACAACTCATCTTTAGAGGGAAAAAAACCGACTGAGTTCTATAAGAAAAGGTTGGCAACGCCATTTCACATATTTTTCAATAATGTACCAAAATAGAGATCCAGGCACACTAACTCAAAATGGACTAGTTCAGACTAGAAATCGCACAATTTGTTCCAAATTTTAAAATTTGGGACCCTCCTTTTTTGATTTTATCTTTCCTGGGATTGTTTAGTTTCCTGAAATTTGTCATTCCTCTGCTATAAACTTTGATTTTTTGAAGACTGTGGGGTTTGTTTATTTTCAGAGCTTAACATTTGCTCTCCCGATGATTTTGTTTTATCACTATTGAAAGTTTATTGAAGATTGATTCGGGGCTTTAGTTCTCTATGCCACCACTGTTTCGGAGGTTAAACGAACTAATTTTACCACCACCTAGCCATAAGTCTTTTGAGCACTTAACGTTTTAATTTTTCAATGACTTGGTTTTTTTATCATTGTCGGAGGTAAATGGATGAAGGAATCGGGGCATTAGTCCTCTATGCCGCCAATGGATAGTTTTTATCCTCGTCGATTCCATGACCTTTATTGTTCAAACCTTTTTTATTTTTCGATGACTGTGTTTTTATTTTCATTATCGGAAATTTTTTTGACTAGCGGTCAAAGTTTTAGTCTTCTATGATGCTGTCGTTTCGGAGGCCTTGTCGTTTGTCTTGCCAATACTGCAAAGTATTTTGTGTCTTGAGCTACCGATACATAGTTGTTAAAGCTCCCGATTGCCGATGGTTTTATGATTCGTGGAACCCGCAGTTAGTTTGTTCTCCGACGTTGTGGATGTTGATCAAACTATCTCACCGATGATTAGTGTTTTCAAGTTTCGACGCAGTATTGAATAGTGGTTCCGATTTTCGATATGGTGACGTTTAGTGCTTTATATCACTGACACTACGAAGATTCTTAGTTTTAAAGTCGTCGATCTGTAGCGCTTAGAGTCTCCGATCGCTGATGGTTATGTTATCATAGGGTCCACAGTGGGTTTGTGGCCCGCTGTTGCAGTTGCCAATGGAACTGTCCAACCGTAGCCTTAGAGCCTCCAATTGCCGAAGTTTTTTTGTCATGTAACCCATAGTCTTTCAGCTACCCACCGTTGCGGATTTCTAGTGAACTATCCTCCCGATGCATTAGTGCTTCTACATGCCGATGAGAGTTTTTATCGTCTGATGCTTAGTAGTTCCACTCATCGATAGGGTTTTCCTGCCATTATATTTACCTAGGGTTATTATATATAATGGTGGAACATTGTTTATTATTATCCTGGTTGAAAAACACATCCGCTCTGTCCTTGTCGAATAGAACTATACCACCGTGCCCAGCTGTCCAATTTCCATTTGATTGGTTTGCTATCGTGGAGGTTTTTGATCGTCCCGCCGACTACACAACACTTTTGCCAGCTAGGCCAACTACGATTTATCCTTTTCTTGATTTTATTGGTAGTTTTGGGAACTAGGGTCGTCCTATGATTAGGTTTTCTCACATTTGTGTGGTTAGCTATTTAGGATGAACGTTTATGTCACGTCCCCATGCCTCCGCCCCGCGAGGAGAACGCAACTCAAGGTTTGACCACCCGGGCTAAAAGCCCATGATCATGTGAATTCATAAAATAACATGCTGATATGCTAAAATAAAATGCATTGAAGTAGAAAATGCATATATGCAATTGTTTATCATACACAGCGGAAGAAACATTCATTCATACAAGCATTCATTCAACATGTTCAACATGATCATTAACAGAAAATATAGTTGCAGAAGTAAAAACGGACAAGATCACTTATCTTATGAGGAACTCCTTCAGCAACCAGCTACGTCGCTGCAACATTCCACCCAACCATAGGCCAGCGTGCTCCTTAATCTCTCAGCAACGCTACCACCCCCGAGCTGGGCATGTTTCTCCAAGGAATAAGGGAACTAGCAGACTTACACATAGCCAAGGATGTACATAACACAGCCAAGACAACACAGTTGGGTTTATTAGGCCATCAAGGAGTTGGGAAAGGCTAATTGCTAAGCTGGTGAGCTCATTACAGAGCTAAGAACACCTACACCAGAACTAGCCTGACCTCTAAGACACCCACTCACACCCAAAACAAGGAATCAGTCCCTTCTCTGCTACACAGTCCCTCAGGCCCTGCATTACCTTCCAGTGCTATTCAGGGGTGGTGGAGAAGAAGGACAGCCCTCTAGCTCTGTCTGTGTGGTTTCCAACCACCAGTTTTATTAAGCAAAACTAATCCCCCATCCCTGCTCCTTACACAGTCCGAAGACCATCCATTGCACTCATGCAATCATTCAACTGTTACAGCTTGACAGGGAAAAAAAATCCCAAGTGGATTATACAGTCCCAAACATATCAGTGGACATGGGGAAAGAACAACAGTCCTAAAATGTAACCAGCATACCTTACCAACATACACGGGGAAAACAACAGTCCGTTTTACACAATCGAAGCCACTGGGGAAAAACGTACGCAGACTATACTAGGGACGAATTTATAGTTTCCCAACTGGTGCATGAACATCCACAATGCCGAACCCACAAATCAGCCCGTGAGTAAAGGACGGAGCCACACCATTCTCAAATCTGCAGAGGAAAAACTGTGTGTTAAAACCAAGAAAATCCTGTGCGTGAGGGAATAACGAACAGGAAATGGTGGAGAACGAACAGACCACAGAGAGGACATGAAATTGGACGTGCATGAGTCTTCAGCACCATCGTGGAGAGAAGAAAATGTCTACGTGAGACCAAACCACCAAGAGCCTGTGCGTGAGAAGAATCGGACAATGGAGATAATGCGTGAGGATGAACAAGCAGCCATGAGAATTCCCCCCCCCCACCCTCCCTCATCCTTTTTCCCAGCGTGATGTTCAATCTGCTAGTGGAGTGTGAGTGTGGGTGAGGACTGACAGTCCTGCCACCCCACTCCCAAAACAATTAACTGCCTCAACCACCAGCAACCATTCTTCAATGGAGGTGGTTGGGTAAACAAAGAAAGGTGACACATGGATTTTTACCCCATTGGCCAAGGTTTGACAAATTCCCCCATATCCTTATCCTTGTGAAAATCATGCCCCTTTCTCATTTTAGTTTGCGCGATCGTAGCTGGTCGGTTTCATTTAATTAATTATAGATGTGTATTTACATGATGACCAATCATAATATATGCTACATGCCCCGATATACCATCGGTGACAATTTAAATCCAAAACATAGCATAACCGATCAACGGTGGGGCCTTGGCCTTTAGCTCCACACCATGATCATTTACAATATGTACATCATCATATACATCTAATGCAACGGGGTCAAACTTGGGGTGTTACATTCCCCTCCCCCTTCAATAGCACTATCCTCAGTGCTTACAAAATTTGAACAAAATGTTACACTGGTATCACCTCAGTGTTCCGCAAAATTGAACAAAAATGGATGTGCCAATCACATGGAATCTTCCAGCTCCCAAGTAGCCTCTTCAGGTCCGAAGTGCTCCCATTGCACCTTTACCTGACCTATGGCTTAGTTCCGGAGCATTGTGACCTTCCTGTTGAGGATGCGCATTGGCTCGATTCGGAACTCTCCCTCGGGTTCCACCTGAATCACATCCCAATTTATCACATGGTTAGGATCATGTACATATCTCTTAAGCAAAGAAACAAGAAAAACATTATGAGCTCTAGTGCTAGCAGGCAATGCAAGTCTATATGCAACTAGCCCTATTATTTCAAGCACTTCAAACGGCCCACAATATCTTGGTGACAACTTGGCACAACCACCAAGATTCAAGGAACTCTTCCTTGCCCTCACTCTGAGGTAAACATGATCTCCAACACTGAACTCCCGGTTCACCCTATGCTTATCTGCATAGCTTTTCTGTCTGTCCTGTGTTGCTTTCAGATTCTTCCTGATCTTTACGACCTCTTGCTCCATTTCCTTGAGCAATTCTTGCCCAAGCACAATCATGTTCACTGGATTATCCCAAGTCACTGGTGTCCTACACCTTCTTCCATACAAAGCTTCATACGGACTCATCCCCAAGGATTCCTGCTATCCATTGTTATAAGCAAACTCTACCAAGTGTAAGTAATCTTCCCACTTGGATACATGCGAAGCATGTCTTCAAGCACCTGATTAACTCTCTCTGTCTGACCATCTGTCTGAGGATGGTATGCAGTGCTGAAGTTTAGCTTTGTACCCAAATCTGCAAACAACCCCTTCCAAAAGTTGGAAGCTAGCTTGACATCTCTGTCAGAGACTATTGCCTTCGACAATCCATGCAATTTGAAAATCTCCTTCATGAATATCTTTGCAATGTTGCCAGTCTCATATGTATACTTAACCAATATAAAATGTGCTACCTTATTCAACTTGTCTACCACAACCATGATGGAATCATGTTGCCTCCAAGTCATTGGCAATCCTGTAATAAAATCCATGGAAATAACTTCCCATTTCCATTCCGGAACTGGCAAAGGCTGCAACAAACCTGCTGGATGTTGATGCTCAACCTTTACCTGTTGAAATTTCATACACCTTGAAATGTATTCAGCCATGTCATTTTTCATTCCTGGCCAAAAGTACTGCTTTCTAGCTGTAGCAATTGTCTTCTGATATCCTGGGTGACCAGAATATGGAGCTTGATGGATTTCATCCATAACAACTCTCCTCAAACTTGCTACATCAGGAATATAAATTCTACCTTTATAAGTGAGAAGTCCATCTTCTTCCAATTTATATCCCTCATACCTCTTCTCAAGACTTTGCTGTTGCAATTTGTCTTTTACTTGCTCATACAATTCATCTCTAGCCACATGAGTAACAATCTGTTGCCTCAAATCTGATTGGCAAATACTAAGAGATGCCACATGCATTTCCTGCACCTTCCTGCTAAGTGCATCAGCTACCTTATTCTCCTTTCCCTTTATGTGCTTGATTTCAAAATCAAACTCACATAAAAACTCTAGCCATCTTGCTTGCCTAGCATTCAGAGTAGGCTGATCAAATAGATACTTCAGACCACAGTGGTCTGTTCTGAGCTCAAATATCCTACCCATCAAGTAATGCCTCCACATCTTGAGAGCATGTACTATGGCTGCAAGCTCTAGATCATGAGTGGCATAGTTCTTCTCATGCTCCTTCAGCTTTCTTGACTCATAACATATCACATGGTTGTACTGCATAAGGACTCCTCCAAGCCCTTGTCCGCATGCATCGGTACACACCACAAAATCTCTTTCTGGATCTGGAACTTTCAATATCGGTGCACTAGTGAGAATATTTTTCAATCTCTGGAAGCTTTCTTCACATCTCGATGTCCATTCGAACTTCATCCCCTTCTTTTGCAAAGAAGTAATTGCATGTACAACTTTGGAGAATCCCTCAATGAATCTCCTATAGTATCCTGCAAGTCCCATGAAAGATCTTACATTTGTCACATTTCTTGGAGTAGGCCAATTCATAATGGCTTCAATCTTTTCAGGGTCCACAGATATACCCTCCTCTGAGATAATGTGACCCAAGTACTAAATCCTATCTCTATAGAAGTCACACTTTCTCAGTTTTGCATACAACTGATGCTCCCTGAGCAAATTCAAAGTCAATCTCAAATGCTCTTCATGCTCCACCTCATTCTTAGAATAAACAAGAATATCATCAAGGAAAACAAGAACAAAATTATCCAAATACCTATTGAAGACACTATTCATAAGGCACATACATGTAGCTGGTGCATTTGTGAGACCAAATGGTACCACTACAAACTCATAATGCCCATACCTTGTCCTGAAGGCTGTCTTATGAATGTCTTCATCCTTGATCCTTACCTGATGGTAACTAGACCTCAAGTCAATCTTGGAAAATACCCTTGCTCCTCTCATTTGATCAAAGAGGTCATCAATCCTAGGCAAAGGATATTTATTCTTCACAGTAACCTTGTTCAATTGTCTATAGTCAATACATAACCTGAGTGTACCATATTTCTTCTTTACAAACAGAACTGGTGCTCCCCAAGGGGACACACTCAGTCGGATATACTTCTTTTCCAACAACTCAAGCATCTCCGGTGTACTCATCCTGTATGGTGCCTTGGACGCTGGTGCTGCTCCTAGCACAAGTTCAATTGTGAAATCAATGTCCCTCTTTGGAGGAAGCTCTAGAATCTCATCAGGAAACACATCCCTGAATTCCTGTAACACCTGATAGTCCTCCAACATCGGAGTTTCATCTCCTGACATCTCCAAGATATGAGCTGTATACAACTGGCAACCCTTCCTACAGAACTTCTTTAACTGCATTGCTGAAGCCTGTCATACTGAAATCACCTTTGGAATACCTTTCACAACTACTAGGTTCCCTTCTTCATTTATGCATTCAAAAGTCTTATTGTAACAATCAAGCTTCACCCTGTGAGCTTCTAACCAATCCATTCCAATGAGAACATCATAGGAACCAAGTGGTAGAACATTCAGATCTACACGAGTGACCAATCCATTCATGACCAATGGACATTTCTCTACCACTTCACTGACCTTTCTCTTAGTTCCAGTGGCTAGCTGAACTAACCAAGACTTCCTATGCTTTACTTTCTTAAAAGCACAAGTCTCCACTACTCTAGGAGTAATGTAACTGTGCGTAGAACCAGGGTCAATCAAAATAGAAACAGATTGCTCAACAATCTTACCTGCTACTTCAACTACAGTTGACTGGTGATCTGCCTGGCGGTCCTCTAGTGCTGCATAGATCCTAGGAACTACCCTTGCTACTTGACCCACTATTTCGGCTTCTTGAACGTTGTAAGCTGGCCTTACACTCTCATTCTCGAGCGGACAATTCCTGGGCATGTGGGGTCCTCCACATTTCCAATATTGAAGTGGCCCTCTATTCTATTGTGGATCTTTAGGCTTTTCTCCGGTCACCCCAACCGACTTACTCGTAGCTTGAGATGGCTGCTTCTGCTGATTCCTGAAGCTAGAAGGTTTAAAACCTTTCTTCCTTTGGTCAAACTTCTCGTTCTTCTTATCCTTCCATGCCTTATGGAAATCCGGCTTACCTTTGCTTTGCTCATAGCAATACTTAGCTTTTCTTATTGCTTCTTCAAGAGTTCTAGGTTCATAAAATTCAATTCTATCTTTGTAGGACTGAGGTAATCCACTTAGAAAATGTTGGACCTTCACTTTTTCATCTCTGATGTACCGGACATACCTCAACAGCTCCAAAAAATTATTTGCATACTCTTCCATGGTCCGCTGTCCCAATCTCAGCTCATGGAATTCCTTAATCTTATCATTGTAATACCTGTCAGAGAGGTATTTCTACTTGAAATACTTCTTGAACTGTTTCCACTTAAGTCTCCTTTCACTGATCCTCTTAACTTTCTTGAAGTGTTCCCACCAAATGGATGCTCTTCCATTTAGATTCAATATGGCAACTCTTGCCTTCATGTTTCCTGAATAATCATGCACTTGAAAGTAATTCTTAATACCAAGAAGCCAAGCTTCAGCCTCTTGCCCAATCTTTATCTCACCATCAAAGGTAGGGGGTTTAGCTTTCTTAAATTCATCTCAAGAGCGATCCCTATGGTGTCTTTTCCTCTTTCTTTTACGATAAGAAGAGCTTGAATCCCCGTTGGATTCTTCAGAATCAGATGACCCACTAGAATCCCTTCTCCTTCTCCGAGTGCTGCTCTTATTTCCTTCTGGCCTTGCTATACCTTGTCTAGAGTCTATCTTTCTCTGCAAGTCTGTCAAACTCTGCAACATTGCAGCATTCAACTGATGCTGCTCTTCCTGGGCTTTAATTAAGCTTCTCATAGTTGCTGCAACATCTGACGGTGTCTCTTGGAATCTTCTTCCATTAGACTCAATGTCATCATTTCTATTACGGACATTTTCTCCCATGGCATCTTCTGCTCACTCATAGGAATCCTGAGCATTATACCATCATGGGTTCTCATACTGAACCACCACTTACTTACCAAACTGCACTGCCTGGAATACTGCTCTTGAAGGTGACTATGATTCTGTAAAAGTGTTAATAACACAAATGTTAGATGCATAACATTGATATAAACCAGCATTACTTACCTTCTCTTGGAATAACCATAAAATAAAAAATTTGCCCAAACAAAAAATTCTCTTCATCAAAGAACGTCTGTCTGAGGGGGATGACGGGGGTCAAGGGGGCTTGCCCCCTTGAGGCTTCCCTGTGCCACTGCAGGGCGGGTCGAGGGCAACACCCTCATTTTTTTTTTGTAAATTATTGATTTTCGCACAATCCGGCGCATAAGATCGCTGCCTCTTTTCTCCTTCTCAGCACATGAAAAACCACTGAAAATCCTCTGAAAAACAGCTGAATTTTCCTTTGTTCAATCGGGTCTCTCCCCCATTATTCTTCCACAGAATCGGCTCTCAGAACCACTATTTCTTCTGCAACAGCGGCTCTCGGAACACTTTCACTTCCGCAATGGAGGCTCTCGGAATAGTTTCTCTTCCACAACGGCGGCTCTCGGAACACTTTCTCTTCCGCAACGGTGGCTCTCGGAACACTTTCTCTTCCGCAATGGCAGCTCTCGAAACACTTTCTCTTCCACAACGGTGGCTCTCGGAACACTTTCTCTTCCGCAACAGCAGCTCTCGGAACCATTCTTCCTTCTGCAATGGCGGCTGTCGGAACCATTCTTTCTTCCTATTGGTAGCTTTTTACTTAGAAAAATTTTCAACTCTCGGCGTCGGCGGTCTTTCCATATCAGAAGCCAAATGAATTTGGCTTCTGCAACGGCGGCACACCAAAGGCCAACTCCTTCCGACGGCTGCTCTTTACTTAGAGAAATTTTCAACTCTCGACGTCGGTGGTCTTTCCATATTGGAAGCCAAATGACTTTGGCTTCCGCAACTGTGGCACACCAAAGGCCAACTCCTTCTGATGGCCTCTCTTTACTTAGAGAAATTTTCAACTCTCGGCGTTGGCGGTCTTTCCATATCGAAAGCCAAATGACTTTGGCTTCCGCAACGGCGGCACACCAAAGGCCAACTCCTTCCGACGACCGCTCTTTACTTAGAGAAATTTTCAACTCTCGGTGTCGGTGGTCTTTCCATATCAAAAGCCAAATGACTTTGGCTTCCACAACGGCGGCACACCAAAGGCCAACTCCTTCCGATGGCCTCTCTTTACTTAGAGAAATTTTCAACTCTCGGCATCGGCGGTCTTTCCATATCGGAAACCAAATGACTTTGGCTTCCGCAACGGCGACACACCAAACCTTAACTTCTCCCGATCGGTGCTTACTTGATTTCGATCCTTAAACCTTCTTAAGGGCGTCGTCGCTCGGAGGACTTTCCGCGTCGGATGCGTAGTTCTTTCGCCATCCGCAACGGCGGACGCTCAATCACTAAATCCTTCCGATGGTCTCCCAACACTTAGAAATTTCCATGATTTTCTTCCCGTCGGCGACATAATTCCAGTAGCATGACCCGATCGACGTCGGCAGTCCTTCCCCGTCGGAAGACTTAGCGGTTTGGACTTCCGCAATGGCAGACGGGAAATTGCTAACTCTTTCGTTACAGCGGAAGTCTTTCCCACTGGTAGTGTGCCATGCAGAAGGAACACTACCTCTATCACTACATCATTCAAGGCTCATTCAGGCCCATGCTTGCAACATGAGCTCTAATACCACACTGTCATGTCCCCATGCCTCCGACTGACGAGGAGAACACAACTCAAGGTTTGACCACCCGGGCTAAAATCCCATGATCATGTGAATTCATAAAATAACATGCTGATATGCTGAAATAAAATGCATTGAAGTAGAAAATGCATATATGCAATTGTTTATCATACACAACGGAAGAAACATTCATTCAACATGTTCAACATGATCATTAACAGAAAATATAGTTGCAGAAGTAAAAAAGGACAAGATCACTTATCTTATGAGGAACTCCTTCCACAACCAGCTACGTCGCTGCAACGTTCCACCCAACCATAGGCCAACGTGCTCCTTAATCTCTCAACAACGCTGCCACCCCTGAGCTGGGCATGATTCTCCAAGGAATAAGGGAACTAGTAGACTTACACATAGCCAAGGATGTACATAACACAGCCAAGACAACACAGTTGGGTTTATCAGGCCATCAAGGAGTTGGGAAAGGCTAATTGCTAAGCTGGTGAGCTCATTACAGAGCTAAGAACACCTACACCAGAACTAGCCTGACCTCTAAGACACCCACTCACACCCAACACAAGGAATCAGTCCCTTCTCTGCTACACAGTCCCTCAGGCCCTGCATTCCCTTCCAGTGCTATTCAGGGGTGGTGGAGAAGAAGGACAGCCCTCTAGCTCTGTCTGTGTGGTTTCCAGCCACCAAGTTTATCAAGGAAAACTAATCCCCCATCCCTGCTCCTTACACAGTCCGAAGACCATCCATTGCACTCATGCAATCATTCAATTGTTACAGCTTGACAGGGAAAACAAATCCCAAGTGGATTATACAGTCCCAAATGTATCAGTGGACATGGGGAAAGAACAACAGTCCCGAAATGTAATTAGCATACCTTACCAACATACACGAGGAAAACAACAGTCCGTTTTACACAATCAAAGCCGCTGGGGAAAAACGTACACAGACCATACTGGGGACGAATTTACAGTTTCCCAACCGGTGCATGAACATCCACAATGCCGAACCCACAAATCATCCCATGAGTAAAGGACGGAGCCACACCATTCTCAAATCTGCAGAGGAAAAACTGCGTGGTAAAACCAGGAAAATCCTGGGCGTGAGGGAATAACTAACAGGCAATGGTGGAGAACGAACATACCACAAAGAGGACACGAAATTGGACGTGCGTGAGTCTTCAGCACCGTTGTGGAGAGAAGAAAATGTCTGCGTGAGACCAAACTGCCAAGATCCTGTGCGTGAGAAGAATCGGACAATGGAGATAATGCGTGAGAATGAACAGACAGCCGTGAGAATGCCCTCGCCCCCCTCATCCTTTTGCCCAGCGTGATGTTCAATCCACTGGTGGAGTGTGAGTGTGGGTGAGGACTGACAGTCCTGCCGCCCCACTCCCAAAACAAATAACTGCCTCAACCACCAGCAACCATTCTTCAATGGAGGTGGTTGGGTAAACAAAGAAAGGTGACACATGGATTTTTACCCCATTGGCCAAGGTTTGACAAATTCCCCCACATCCTTATCCTTGTGAAAATCATTCCCCTTTCTCATTTTAGTTGCCGCGATCGTATCTGGTCGGGTTCATTTAATTAATTATAAATGCGTATTTACATAATGACCAATCATAATATATGTTGCATGCCCCGATATACCATTGGTGACAATTTAAATCCAAAACATAGCATAACTGATCAATGGTGGGGCCTTGGCCTTTAGCTCCACACCATGATCATTTACAATATGTACATCATCATATACATCTAATGCAATGGGGTCAAAACCGGGGTGTTACAGTTTATCCTCGCAGCGTGAAGCATATTAGTTAGTTTGACAGTGTTGGAGGTGGGGATTTCTTGAGCCTGTGTTTTGAGCTATTATGGATGCTCTTTCCCAGTTTGAAAGATTAGGTAGTTGGTGCAGACAAGCATTATTCTATCTGCACCGACTATTTTGGGGTTGTTTATGGCCATCCGGGGGGCGTTTACAGTTTTTCGTAGGCGCTTACCCTAGTTTCATGGAACAACGGGGGGGGAGGGGTGGGGTTCAATATTTTGGTCAAGTTGGGGATTCCCGCATTTTCAATTACAGTATAGGCTTTCACAATTTGAAGATTAACCTCATTGATAGTGTGTTTCTTGTTATTGAAGAATTAGAGTATTTCGATTGCAGTCCAGATTATATGATGAGCTTTCTATCAAGGTTGTGGGTTTTGTTGCAGACAGTGGACTAAGAAGATTTATTTTGCCTTGTCATTTTCTTTTATGCATTAATACTCTTTATAGTTTATTTTTAAGAATGCATATGGAAGAGGTAAAGAGTTTGCTACAGTTTTTCTTCATTACTAAAACACTAACTAAAAACTCCAATGGTCTAAGAACATACTTGGTTTATGACAGGGTAACTATTGCAAAGGATAGATGTCTAAAAGACAAAAGAAGAAGGCTCATGTTGCCGAGGGAGAACTAGATGTTGAAATCATCACCAAGGTGGAATACATTTATGAAGATATCAAAGCTACCACCAGGGTAGAGCCAGATTATAAGTGGGGTGAAATATATAGAATGATTGTAAATCAGAATGTACCTGATGAAGGGTTTGAAGAGATGACTATATATGCAAACATCAAGAAATCGGCTCTTATGAAAGTAGCCATGAGATTTGAGTTGTTCCCATGCTTAGCGGTGATTGGTTGGATTCTTCCTAGGGCAGATGTGACCACGATGATCCTAGAAAATACTGCCAAACAAGGCTATGCTGCATACAGTCCTGCTTATGTCTCAATGGCATATCACCTGCCTCCTGCTCAAATCTACTTAACTGAAAGTTTGTTGAAAGAGACAAATTTGGACTTGGTTGAAACAGTTAAGAGAATGATGATACCAGGGAAGAACTTTCGAACCAGGCCATCAGGAGAATATGAAACAACCAATCTCCGAACCCCTTATAGATTTATTGCAATGATGCTGAATAGAATTTTTGGGAGATCTCATGGGAAAAGTTTCAAATTGGGATGGATACCAATTATTTTCTATCTGGCCACTCAAGGGACCATATCCAATTGGGAGAATATAGTGTCCAATAGCCTCTCAACATGCATATCTTTAGCTTTGGGAGGGGTGTCACAAAAGAAGTCAGAGCTCTACATGAGCTCTATCTTAGTGGACTGTATATTATGTACCCAGTCATTTCCATCCTTAAGGTGTAATTGGGATAGGGACAGGACCCCTGTATACACTGCATAAAAATTATTTTGGGCACACAAATACTATAGCCACTACAATGAGATATGTGAACACTTCATTATGCCTTTGTACACTCTAATTTTCTTGACAGAATGCAACTGCATGTCCGAAGAGGCATTCAAAGTCATTGAATAATATGGGAGTTACTATTTGACTGAAGAGGGAATGTATATCAGAATGTATGGTGGCTCTAGGGCACCTTCTCTACTCCCTAAATATGCCACTGATTATGTGATACATAAAGAAGCAGTTAGGAAGGTATATCTTGATGGTGTAGGAAGCTTCTTGTTTGAACATAAGAAGGCAGCATATCCTGCCATACCTTTCTGGCTAGGGAGCTATAAGTTTACAAAGGTTAAACAGACTGCAAAATTTATGCAAGAGCTGGAGCACTTCCATTTTGGTGAGATGAACTTTCACAGGAATGACTCCCAAAATAAGGTTGCAGAGCATTGCAAGGACGCAAATGTTCATTTTGAATACACAAATTTCTGGGACAAGGATAAATAAATATTCAGAATTGCAAAGAATATGACTGCATTAAAGAAGAGATTTAAACAGAAAATCATCGTTGTGGGCGGAAAGGGAAAAACCGCACAGAAGAAAGCTGAAGAAGAAGAAGCAAAAAAGAGGGAAGAAGATGCTAGAATGCTAGCACAAGAGGTAGTGAATTGGATAAATAATGAAGAAGAAGAAAGACAGAGAGCTGCAACAAAGAAGGAAGAGGAGGAAAGAAAGAGAAAGAAATATGTAGAGATAAAGAAAAGACAAGAAGAAACTGAAGGTCTGAGATTGACAGGATCTAAAAAAGATCAACAGACTACTGACCCGATAGATACATAAGGGGCACATGATCATACGGATCAAGGGCATGGACAAGATAATCCTAAACCTCAAAAACCTGCTACAACTTCTAGCAACACTCAAGAACAAGTTGTGTTTTCTGGAATGAATTTGATACCTTTTATGCAGAAAGAAGGAGAAGAGGTCCCTGATTTTAGCACCATCTTCTATGACAAGGAGAAGAAAAGGATTGTCAAAAGAACCAAGGAAAAGGTTGAAACAGAAGGACAACCGGGTAAGATGATAACTGATAAGACTTTGGTGTATGGAACAGATGCATATCTAAGATTGACAGCAAGATCTGGGGTGGCGTTAACCCAAGCTACTGAAGATAATGTAGATAGGCAGATAACGGATCTCGAGCAATTAAGAAAAAACACAACTCACTTGAACAAAACACTGAATAAAGAGAGAGATGAATGCCATAAGTTGAAGAGGAAATATGAGGACATGCAGAATGAAGTAATGGTTTCAAAGACGGAACTCCAGAATCTGGAGGAAAATAATATGACTTTAGAAGTTTCTGTAGAGAAAACATAGAAAGATGCTCAGAACAGCTTGGCAGAATTATAGAAGCTACAACTAGAGCATCAAGTGCTGAAAATTGAGAAGACTAACCTTCAGGTATCCTACGAAACTCTAAGTACAGAGAAGGTCTAGCTGCAAAACAAGGTCATTGAGTTAGAATCAAAGAAGGCTGCCACTAAAGAAAGAGAGAAACAATATCAAATGTAGGTAGCAGTTTTGGAGGGACATAATTCTTCATTGATAGCATCACTGAAAGATGCCAGTGAATAGAAGACAGATGTTCAGCCTTTGAAGGAACATGTTCTAGCTTAATGAAGAATAATCCACCAACTGCAAATGTGTATTGAGGAAGAAAGATGTAAAATCTTACAGATAGATAGAAGATTAGAAGAAATATTGGACACCACATCTTATTTTGTGGACAGATCTCAAGAGATTCTGGAGATTCTGACAGGAAGAATAGTGTGGATAGAGACAAATGAGGAAACCCCTATGGAGCTACCAGTCAAAGATCAGAAGAGTTTAAAGAAATATTATGATTTGTTGGAGTTTGCAATCAATACTGTAGAATAATGCAAGAAAATGGTGAAGAAAATGAGAGGAGCATGTACGGAATACTGCAAAAGAGTGCTGGTCACATACAATAGATGCCAGGTTTCTGCGGAAAAAAGATTGGATATGATACCAAAGCATGAGATGTTCATAGAACATATACATAATAGGTATCAGGAATATGAGCAGGAGATCCAAGTCAATGATCTAGATGAGCAAATTCTGAAGAATGCAATAGCTCATGCAGCAATAAGTATCCACTTACTAGAAGACCAGCTGCGCCTGAGTCCGGCGAGAATAGAAGCAGTTAAGAATCATGCTGCTAAGTATGAGATAAATATCCATTTCCTTGAACCCTCCAATTTTGAAGGCATAGTAGCAAAGGCCTAGGCATGGAAAAAGTTCATTAATGACCAAGCGAGGCCCTCTTCATAAAAGTGTTCTATTAATTTTGTTTTAAATGTAATATATTGTATAATTTATGAGCACTCACTACAAGACAATATTTTGGGATTGAAACGTTGGGGAAGCCCGAAGGTTTTTCTTTTTTGTATAAATATAGGAGAGTTAGATGTAGAAAGGACTTTTTCCCAAATATATTTGTGAGGGTATGTTGTAAGAAGAGCTATTTCCTTTTGCAATAAAGAATTACAAGTTTCCTACTGGAGAAAGCTTGGTGGAATGTTTCAAATGCTTTGCTATGGATCAGTTGAATGTGAACTATTTTGTTTTTCAGCTTATGTCCATTAACTGTGAGATTGTTCTAACTCTTTCAACCTATGTTCATGTTATGAATGCACTCTAGTCTATTCTGTGAAATTTCCACTGTGAATAATGAAGGTTCTCATAAACAATAAGCTATCTTGTTATTCATATATCTATTAATGTTCATGTGTTTTGAAATAAGTAATATCTATCTATGATTTTTCTTAATGCATGCGCATAAATACATTACTCATTGATAACTGATAATTTTGCTCCCTAGGGATACGTTAGATAGTTAGTTTTAGTTTCTTGCTGTGTGTGATTTAGATGCAAGAGAGTTAAGATGAGAGGTAAGAACATGTACATCACATTGTGACACTCCTCATTATCTCTATCAATCTGCATTTTTAGATAGGCACTTGCACATCATACTTAAATTCAAAAACCTAAAAATATACACGATGGACCGGACCGTAACCTGTAAAACCTTTTATTTTGTTACTTGACCTATGGTAGCCAGACCGTAAACCAAACGGAATCCCCATACCAAACAGTAGTGGGCTAGTTGGGAACGTTTACTGGGAAGAATCCCTAACAGTTGTTACCTACGATTTTCCAGGCCTCAACACACCTCTAGACCTTGACCAATTCTTCCAAACAGGGATCCATGGGATTCTACAGACTCTAAATAACCATTTCCACCTAACATTGATCTTTACATATAGGATCAATTCATTACTTTGACAGTTTCACATGTTAGGAGTGCATCACACCTGGGCAGACCATTTGGACAAGCCAAATGTCTGGAAGAAATATATCTAAGAATTATGTGGTAATCCACTACTTATTTTGCAATACTAGAAGAAAATAGAAAAAGAAGGGTCTAATCTTCATATTTTAGATTTCCTATTCAGTATGCTATAGTCTTAGGATAGAAGGAAACTGCAAATAGGTTACATGCTAGGGCACAAACCACCAAAATTGGATATATGGCACTGCTTTCTCCCTAGTTTTCCAAACACACTTTAATTATTTTGAATTACCTATAATACCCTATATTCATACCCTAACACATCCAAATATTATATGAGGATGGCATATAAATAATTTTGGAAACTCTTATGGGGTTTACACAACATAGAAATCAAAACTAGTTAAATTGGTAATGCAATAGAGACATAAATTTGAGGGCACAAGACATGAGAATTTTATTAATCTTGGAGGGTATTTGACATTACATATGTGGTTTTTGTAGTAGCTTCAATTGTGCATAGAAATATGATATAATATTTTACAAATATGTGACAATAATTACAAATAAAGAGAAGAGGAATAAACCTTAGAATCTAGATCTCTACTCAACAGTCACTCAACAATTTGACTCCCTTGGGGGAATCTCACCTATAGACCTAAAATTGAAATTTTGAGGTATTTCCATGGCCTATTGTAGGACCCCAGGGACCAAATCGATGCATAGGGACAACAACAATCTCATCCAAGTGCACTACCATCCACTACACCATGCAAAATGGGAAACTAGCACTATGAAAACTCACACCAACAAACTACTATGAACTCCAATTCCAAACTCCAAATAAAATATGATTAAATTCTATAGGAATAATAAACTAATATTGTAGTAACAACTGCATTAATATCAATAATATGGACAGAGTTTCCAACCCCTCAATCACTAGCTAAATTGCTTCAACTAGTTATACTGGACATAAGGCCACACCTCCCAACTAGTTGCAAGGGGTACATCTCCCAAGCATAAATAAAGCTTAGAGATATTCATTCAAAAACAAATGAAAAATGATCTAAATATTTTTCAATGAGTCTCTTATGCTTCTTTTATTAACTTCTATGGATTTTTACCTTTTAAGGGCCCATATTTTCTTGGAATTCGAATTAGGAATGAGTTGGACACTTCTTTGGCAAGTTGCTTTTGCATTTGGACCCACTTAACTCATTAATTTATCCCTCACTATATAAATATGGATCCTATATATTTTACTGAGTTTCGTTGGTGTTTTCTTGTTGTTATTGATCCTTATTAAACCTTATTAACAAAAATATGGCTTCTTTTATTATCTACTACTTTTCTTGGTTTTTTTGCTTTTTTGGCTGCTCTTACTACTTTTAGCATCTTTCTTTCTTGATTTATTAGGGGAGAAAATTCATACATCTTATCCTCTTCCTATGCTCCCTCTTAAGCCACCTAGATCACTTACAACTCATCACGGGGGTGTCGCTGACGAACCAATACAATATCACGTTCGTTCATATTGAGGGTAACATTTAAAAAAATACAAAAAATTTATATTGGGGGTGTATTAAGGGTTTAAGGATTTAATTTATTTAATATAATAATATGCCAATATTAAGGGTTTTTTTTTATTACAAACAAGGTAGAAGCGGGATGTGGAGCAGGATATGGGAGCATGATGAGACCATAGGGTTTTCACGAGCCTTGAGGAGCTTGAGGAGCAGCACACAAGGGGAGAAGTTGGGGTTTTTAGCGGTGTTGGGGTTTTCAACCCTGTTGGAACATTGGGGTTCCAGGCAGACTATGTTGTGGGAGCATCAGCATAGGGTTTTCACGAGCCAGAGATGAATAGGGACGGTGGCATAAGTCCCAGCAGCGAGGATGGCGCAGATCTTCAACAAGCCGGTGATGGTCACCCTTCAAATCCCAAGTGGAACCCCACAATCTATACTATTTAAGGCTCTGAAAGGTGACATTTTCTCTTCTCACCAATAGAAAATCTCTAACTGGAATGTAAAGGAGGTTGTCGCTCATCTCCAAATTATTTGAGCCTAAGATATATTGAGAAGCTAGCTATTATATATCCTTATAAACTACACTGTTGCAGTGATTTTTACGTCAATATCAAACACAGTTGATCCCATATCTGTATTTCAGGGATATTCTGGTTCTATACCCTCAAAATGCCCACTTCCCAATGCATAATTTATCATAGAGAACGGCAATGGTTATGAGAAACATCCCATCAATTTTCAAGTAAGTTACATATGTATAAAAGAGGTATCTTTCCTTTTATTTCATGGTCTAAATCTGTTATGGCCATGTTTCTCATGTATTTTTCATTTGCATTCATTATTCATTTTGTGAACCAACAGTCGCGGCATGCTACCGAGTTTGGTTGACCAACATTGTAATGAAGTAAACTTCAATTACATGCTCGTTGACTTCGTGCTACCTCGTTCTCGCTATAACTTTTTGTATTTGGGATTTGATTGGAGGTAAAATTGGTATAGCTGCTAAATCTATTTTATGTTCTTCAAGAATATATAGAGAGAGACATATCTTCTGAGGAATTGCATCCTCTGTAATGCATATTCACATGCTAATTTATTTTGTTTTGACAACTGATTATTAACAACAGAAGATTGGGATTGAGGAAATATGTTGTTATAAACTTTACAAAGACATTGGCAACCCTGAGATTTTGCTTAGCATTCCATATCCATAGGTGGACAGATTTTGACTCAGACATGGTTTGTGTCACAAAAATTGCTAAAGAGGTAAGTAATTGGTCAACAAATGAATATTGTGATTGGACTTGGTTTGTATGTAATTTGCAAAATATATGAAGCTCTATAGTTTTGGTCCTTAACTATGTGTTTGTGTTTTCATGAATATTGAGTATTTGTTAAGCAGATCATGAGGATTCTTCTACGTCATCAATGGCGGACTGGACAAAAATTGACGTTCTTTTCAGATCCTCGTGATGGGGGAGGGTACACACCTAGGTGCAATCACACATTAGTGTTCAAGGCCTACACTTCATCCACGGTTGTTGTCAAAAGGTCATCTAGTGGGGGAATCATGAACAAGCCACCAATGGAAGATTGGGTGGTTTTAAAAAGAAAGTATTTCAGTTGAAGACCTTTGCTTTATCGCCTCATCCTGGAAATGCGTAGATTGGCCATATTCAAAGAACGCCCAATCCTCATACTAACACTAGGGGCTGTGATTACATACACTCTATTAAATCATCTTGCCCTGTAAGTAATTTGTTTTCATTCATTCAATATTCTATTTAGTACTCGTGATTCCAAAACGTTATGATCACGTAATTTTGCTCAAAGCAAGCTAAATCACATCCGAGGCTTATTTATGTAGCATTTAATGGTATTTTGGTGTGAAGGTTTTCATCGTTAATCCAATCAAATTTATATTGACTTTCTAGAATAAACTATGTTCAGATTCAGATGAACTTCATTGTTCAATTGGAAATTCTACTCTTCATCCAGGAATAGGTCAAGAAAAACGATCTCTAACCTATACCTTGATAGGTCATGAAAAGTAGAGAAAGATGAGTCATAATACTTTCATAAGTTATGAAAAGTAGAGAAATATGAGTTATAACTTGTGATCTTGATGATTTTAATGATGAGTGGAATGTCCATTACAAAAAACAAATCCTGTGAGATATAGACCGAGATTTGATCCTTCTGATGATTTTATCCATATATATAGATTTTAGATTTTGAATTAATGAATGCCATATTTCCCCTCCAAACTTCACATATGTCAACCGATCCTCAAGTTTATTAAGTATTGTTCAGGATTCTAGTCACGTAGAACGTCCTGATACACTTATTAGCGAGATTAAACTCATGCTTAACGTGATTTTTGATGGAGAAATTATGAGTCCATCTGCCTATGGAACAACATGGGTGGCGAGAATCCCCGCCATTTATGGCTCTAGTCAGCCGGAATTTCCTCAAACACTTCAATGGATTTTGAAATGTCAATTAAAAGATGGTTCATGGGGAACTGAGGATCACTTTCTCCTCTCTGAGCGCTTACTTGCCACTATTTCTTGCGTGCTCGTGCTCTGTAAATGGAATGTTGGGAAATCCTCTGTAAATATTGCCTTCAAAAAGTTTATATTGCAGAAATCCTCTGGATCACCCAAATGAATTTATTTACAAATAAATCAATTTTGAATGATTCATTACGACAGCAAATATACTACAATTCTCAATCACATAGTCTTTTGTGGCATTGAATTTTTCCTATTACAGTCTCGTTGTTCTGTCCAAAAGCCAGGACCATACTAACCAACCTAACTGTGCTTATGGATGGCGTGCCATTACTGATAAAAAATTACCAGTAGCCATACAACCAATAACCAGCAAATCAACCCTTTGTCTATACAAAGGGTGCCTCTATATATGCACGTCTTTAGCTAATCCTAAGATACAATTAACAATCAACTTTGATCACTAAGAGAAACACAACTTCTAATAGGTTGACTTACAATAAATATCTGCTACTTCACAAATCATATTTTTATCAAAGGTTAAAAGCTCCTACAATATCTATCCAACTCGTTTTGCTCAAGGCACAATCCTGGCTACCTTGTCCAAAAAAAGTGCCTACAAAATGTGTTCAAACTAAGCAGATTTGTGCACTTTGTCATGTACTGTGCTTCATTGTCATGATGGCATTTCTGTGTCTGTCTTCCAGTGGGGACTTCTCTGTCCCAAAGTCCTGTACAATTATTCCATCAATTTCATCTTCTGGCCTATCTGTCTCAGGCTCATTTCCTTCTCTTGGCACATTTTTTCCAGCTTGTTTACAATCCTTGTCCTAACTAACCTCTTACATTTGATGTCCTTATCCTTCTCTTGGCCTTCCTCTACCTCCGTTCTAACTGTTGATTCTATCTCCTCTGTATCCGCTCCTTGCAACTCTAGAAAATGTGGACCTAGTTGTCTATCACCTAGCAAAGCTTATTGTGACATTCTTTGAGGTAAGAACATTCATAGATTGAGTGCAAATTAGATAGTACTTGTGTTGAACATTTGATTTTTTATTATGAACAGATAATTTGAAAATCCCTTATTTTGTTATGGCTTTGAATGGGCATTGCGCAGTGAGATTAACACACATTTCCTTGCATTTTTTATGGCCTTATTCTATATTGAAATGGAATCATTAGAATGTATCACTTTCAGGTTTCAAGTGTTTGATTGTGGTTTTAGTCTTTAGCTTTTAACCCGTAATTTTGTGTTTCATTTGCTTGCATGATATATTACAGTCTCACTCGTAGTAATGTCCTTGTGGTCACAGCTTTAACCTCAGTTGTTACCCCTCCATCATACAGGTTCTACCCCTCCATCATACAAGTTCCATTATCACCATTGAGATCTTATTTTGATGCTCTTAAGCTTTGCGAAGATAAATGTCTTTACTCATGCTTTTCCATTGTACACTGAATAGGTGAAATTTAAAAATATGTTCCTTGTGCAGGTTGCACTGGATAGGATAGTTAGTGCAGCCTTCCCAAACCCATGGATTTTCCTGAATTGACCAAATTGGTGAATTTAGATGCCAAACTAACCCCCAAATTGAGAAATTGCCTCATAAGGCCAAATCACTACTTTTATAAGATAAACTACCTTTTGAATTCAATGACTTTTAGCCTCTAAACTCAATAATTGGAAGTTCTTAAAGCTCCTTGCTTATGTAACGCTTAGTCTCAGACTTGTAAATGTAGTAGGTATCCTCCTTTCAAATTCATTCTATCATCTTTACCCCCATAGGTGATTTATTTTCAACAATGGGATGCATACAGATAATTTTATTTTGTAGATCCATGGTTGTTTGGAGCTATTCCAACCAACAAGTACCTTCATTGACAATCTAAGACCCATTCCCATTGATTCCAACTCAACAACATTGTGTTTTCAAACCCAAAATCATGCCACAATTCTCTGTTGCATTTTTGGCGTCTCCAAAATGCCATTATTGAACTTTTATCACAACTAATGTCTTCCCTATCTCTCTCTAGACTGATTGGGCATCCAAGAAAAGTGATCTCTCTCTTAGAGAAAGGGTGGAGTACCTCTTGCAGTCTAGGAGGATAGTCATATTAGCATGCATATTGTTTTACATCCCCTATAGCGTGCAACCCAATAAGAAAATCAATCTTATCTAGCAAAATGTGTTGAAAAGCTAATTTCCTTCTCATGTCTTTGTTAGTGTGAGATCTTCTATGGGCTCTTTGTTCTTTGTTCTTTGATTTTTCCTCCAAGAGTTCAATCCTGCTCTGCTCAAGTGCTTGCTGATTTCTCTGCACTAGTGTTACTGTAACAATACCTGTAATATCCTAATGAGCAATTAATATGCTCTGATACCAAATGATAGAGGGAAAATAATTTTTTCTTTTCTGCACAGGTCATCTTCAAAACATCATACAGTCCATACACTGTGAATTGTTCCTTTACCCTCTTTCTAGACTCTAAATGCTTCATATACATGTTCATCATCATTCACAAGCTAAATCTTAAAGATATAATCATCCTTTAAATATTTATGTCATCCAATGAAGAACCACAAAACCGGCAAGCATTCACTTACAGGTTTTGATTTACCACAATTTGAGTAAAACTCCACAATTAAAAGCTTCAACCGAGATTTGCTTTTGCAAAGAATCACCAATCAAACTCTACGATCCAGCTGTCTAGATTACCCATTTGTTTGACTGGTGACAGTGTTGGCTCTTTAATAAAGAAATCATTATTTCCCTAAGACTGAGCAAAATTTCTATATCTTGGATTCATTATTCAGTAAACCATTCCACAGACAAAATAGCTCTTATCAATCAATACTTGCCACTTGAATTTGCATGAACAATTTACCTTCAACGCAGGTTCAAATGAGTGTTTTCTGCATTATTACACCTCTCTGTAATTCAAAGGCAGTTTAGGTTCCAAAATGTCGATTCTACTAAAATTACAAAAACATCATTAATAACGAACTGGAGTACCCAAACAGTTGATTACGATTTCCAATAATCTCTCGTCACTCAATCTTTAAGCTGGTAAATCCATTAAGGCTCAGGCTTCCATTTGAAACAATAAAACCCCAGATTTCATGAAATAACTAACCCTCTGATTCAAACCAGGACAAAGTTTGAACTCTCATTAACCTCCTTATACAAATGTTTCTTCACTAAATAAAATATTATAGATTCACCCATAATTCTCTCTCATACATTAAGCACTCATTATATTTCTTCCACTAACATCTCATGTCCATCCATAAGTTTATTTGAGGTGCATACATTTCATAATTTCCACACAGAGGCTATTATAGTATTATATCCTTTCACCAAATCAACGCTAGGGAGAATCACATTTAGGCCTGGACTTACATGGATGGAAAGTAACTACGCTTACTTCTCAATCACCATTCTATTTTATTGCAAGTAACGATGGTTTCCAATTTTATTAGAGAGTGCATCTGGCTCAGTGTTAAGATCTCTATACACATGATAATAGGAGATTTCAATAAAGCTTTGTGTTATTCTCTTCAGTTGCTCAAGGATTGGTTGGAGAATCATATTGCCATCCTAGATAGGATTGTCATCCATTTAATCACCAACAGTGAGTCTAGAAACACCTATAGTTATGTCTCCCATTTTTCTAATATCACTTTCAACAGCGGTTCCAATGCTAAAATTCTTAATAATGCGACTCACTCTCTATTCCAGCTTTGAACTTGAAGAAATAATAATCAATCATAAATAAAATACTACCAGTCCTGTACACTTCAATATTCCCTTGACTTGCCTCATCAAAACAACCCTATGACCTGGCTTTTGCAATTAAGGGATGAATATTTTTTCTTTCTTTAGGCTTCTTGTATGGTGCTTTGAAACTTATAAAGTTTTATCTGATTTGTAAGTTGTACAGAAAGATGGAACTGACTTGTCTCAAATGATCTTTGATTTTCTGGCAAGTCAAATCCCCCATGATACCACTATGTGTAGTGCTTTGAAGACTATTAACTCCTTATGCTGTGCCCAATTCTGCATGTACTTATCTACAGACTATCATTGTCAATCACCCTTGCTACCTGTTAGTACATCCATTTCTAGCCGAAATTTTTCCACGTAGATGATCAATAGTTTCTTCTGCCTGCTTGCACAGGAGGCACCGACTTGGACCATGCCAATTGCGCTTTTGGAGAACCTCCCGGGTCGATGCTTTGTTTCTAAGGGCTAGCCACATAGACTCTCGATTTAAGGGGCACTTTTAGTTTCCACATATACTTCCACCAACATGTCACTTTTTTATTTTCCTCCATGAATGTTGCTTTATATCACGGGCCAGGAGTGTAAAATCACCCAGCAAGATACATTGACCAAGCCAGCAAATTAGCCTCCTCATTCAATCTAATATGGTTCTTCTTTAGCTGCTCCAGCTAAACCCCCTCTGACAACCTTAACAATCCTGCTTATTTCCAACCCTGTTGCCTTTAAGAAGATGAATTTGGTTTAGCCCATGATCTTTCTTAAGGCCTCTGCTATTTTCTTTGCTGGGGTCACACAAGATTTATTCACTCTGATGCCCTTTGACTTGTATTCATATTGCTCATCCTCACCTTTTTGTGCAACATAAACCTTGATAGGAGGTGTTCTGATTGAATTGACTTGCCTTGAAGCTAAATTTGAAACATCTTGCTTCTTTGGAGAAGGCAGCACTGGTGCAATCATGCTCTGTAGCTTTTGTTCTTCCATTTTTGGATCAGCCAATGATTCAGTAGACATTTTAGCATGTGCACTCCTCTCATCCTTATCTCCAATATGCCATTTACTCATATGCTTAGAGGACATTGAATCTTCAAACCATGGATCCATCTACTTCTCCTCTACCCATTTAGCAGGTTCTGAAGAAACCCTTACAAAGGATTGATATGAATCTGAAGACACCAGAGGTTTCTTACTACCTCATGTTTCTGTTGCTTCTTTGTGGATCAATGTGTCTACTTTAACACATTCCTCATTTCCCTTAACTGACTTCTTGTCATTATCAAAGCATTTAGTATAATATTTTTCATCTGCAGAAATCTTGTATGCATCATCCTATCCAGTCACACCAGTTGCCACTGGCTCCACTAAAGCAGTTGCAACCTCTGCAACACATGCAGACATAGCTTCCTGAGCCCGATGACATTGTTTAGAGGGAGGCAGTTCAACTTCATCACTCGGTAGGCTACTTCACAAACAATATTTATCAACATTTGGGGGAAAACACATAGCCCTTTCCATAAAAACTGAAGACATCTTCCCATGTCGTAAATCACCTTCAGTTTCAAGACTGTTAGAACTTAAGATATTATTAGTTCTCAAATGGCATTCATTTAACACACAAGCATTATCCGATATGCCATATTTTCTCCATTATTGTCATTGGCACTTGCTATGCCTCCTTTATTCAAGCCTTATACAATTTTCTTGGTTTCATCTTCAGCGTCAATTCCTGCCCTTTTTACCAAATGCAAATGTTCATCAAAGTTAAGTTTCCTTGCCTTGATCTATGTCCTTTTCTTTCGATGATCTACTCCAGCTAATACTTCAAGAACATTTTCTTCTTCCGTGCAAATATTTATCTTTATTTGATTATCTGATCTCTCTGGTAGAGTTGATAACCCTGAATTATGTTTCTTCAAGAGATTTCTTTTCTTCTTCAGAATGGAATTCTGATGCAAAGAAGTGTTTGGAACTACCCAAAATTCATTGTCTTTAGTCACAAATGTAGAAAGCACATGATCTTTGACATTAGGAACATAATTTTCATGAATATTTTCAAAATCTTTTTCACCCTTCAAATTTTCTTTACAGTTTGAAACCTGAATGCTCTCTTTAGTGTTTCCATGTTTAAAAGATTCAAAATTGCTGACAATGTTATCTGTCACTATTTTTCTACGATCTAGGAACTCGCTTTCAGGCACTAATCGAGAACCTCTAATTTCTTTTTCCATGCTTTGCCTTTTCTAACCAAACTGCTTTTCACTCATGGTCTCCTCTGAAATAATGCTTGTATCTAGTGATTGTATCCTAATTTCTTCAAGATAAGAAGAAAAATTCAAAATATTGTCTCCATCATTATGAATATTTCTTTCACTCTCTAATGACCTTTCAATGTCTCTCTTTGTTGTCTTCAACTCTGGCTCAGTTAATAAAGATACTGCACTAGAAACATCAGACCTCAAATGGTTCTCAAAATGGCTTGTAGGCACTGCACCAGCAACATAAGACCTCAAATGGTCCTCAAAATGGCTTGTACGCTTCTTTATCTTTAGTATGGACCTCATATTGTCGGATTTAGATGTTGATAATGAACTGTGCTTTTTAAGCCCAACTTGAACTAAATTGAGCATCTTCATATCTTTCTTATCAGACAATATCAGGGATGTAGTAGGATTTTTCTTATTCTCACCTACCCCATGTGTCTTTTTCCAGTTTTCCTGCTTATGTACTTCCCTCTTAATATCATGTTTCTTGGCAAAAGTCTCATAATGCATTTGATTAGATGTATCTTTTTGCATTTTCAACATTTTTTCTGACTCATCAGTTGCTTCTTGGATTTTATCATTTTTTGTAAACTGTACTTTCTCTGGAGAATCCTTTAAGCTTTCATCAATACATGATCTGGATTTCCCATCATCAATCTGAGAAATTGAAGTTGAGCAATGGTGACCTGGTGGAGGTGTCCAGCGATGAAGAGGGGTTCAAAGGGGCCTGGTTTTGTGCACGACTTGTAAAAACACAGAGGGCAGGGTACTTGGTGGAGTACAGAGACCTTGTGAACGATGAGGATGACACAAAACAACCGAGGGAGAGAGTAGATGAGCTTCACATAAGGCCAAGCCCTTCGGAGCAAAGTAAAGATCAATTTATTCTGTATGAAGTTGATGCTTATGAGAATGATGGGTGTGGTCACGAAGGTCCTTAACAATCACAAGTATATAATATACTTCTTGCAGACAAAACAAGAGATGATATTTAATCATGCCAAACTACGCCCCCATCTCGAATTCATAGACAACAAATGGGTTGAAGCTTCCAAGGTATGCACATTACTTCCCTTCTTTCACTTCACGGGAATTGATAGTGTTTTTTTAATGATTGACGGGATTTGTTCCCTTGGCTTAGTCCTCAAATGGATAAAGTGCTTTTAAGTTTTTTGTTTTCCCATTGTTTTCTGATTTTTCTATAATGTTTATTTCTTATTTCTTCCACTATCCAAGATACCCTATTCATGTCCGATTTTTTTTTTTTGAACACATTAGGTCCAAGTATCCTGTTCTAGGCTGGCATACTTTTAGCTTTGTCCGTGGAATTCTAAGTGGATTATGTTGGGACCTCTGTCAATCAGGACGCTGAGGTTAAGATGCGTTCCTTTATAACAGCTATTATTGGTAATCTAGCGAGTGTTATAGATACGATATTGTCCCTGAGTTGTGAATATTAGACAGGGCAGCAGTCAAAGGGTGGGTTAAGGCTAAGTTTAATGATTGTCACAATGCTTTATCTGTCATCTTAAATTCCCTAGAGACCTTAAAGTTCTCGAGAACACTAAATGAGGAATTTTTACTTTTATTAGAAGTGCCAGTGTTCTGGAATGGCTGAGCATGCTCCGATTTTATTGATATTATATTACATTCCTTGGTTATTCTGGCTAATAAACAACATTAATGGGCGTTGATTATATTCTACTTTGAATTCCTCTTCTTTCTCCTTGGTTGATTTGCTTTTAAATTGATAGAGTTAGGGATCAATGGATGCCTCGTACATTTTAGATGCCCATGTTCTACTATGGCTTGGGTGATATGCATAAGTATCAAGGCTGACAAGTACATCCCACTCTTCCAATTATGTGGAGTTTTCTTGAAACCAGTCACTTTATGGTGCTAGGCAAGTATACGAATACAATCTCTTGCAAAAAAATGTAAATCCGTTGGTCAAATTCTAGAAATAAGGCACATCTTAGTTAAAAAGGCTTCAACTCAATGGAACTCGAGATAATCACTTTCTGCAATGTGTAGAATTCACAACTGAACAAGCATTTCCTATGACATCTCAAAAGAAAGAAAAATTGACGAATACCCAAGTTAGACAGTTAGGCCTTCTGATGTAAGGTACAACTTATTGTTGATTGTTAGAATACCAAGAAACATTTACATCATTGAAACACGACTCCAAGTTCCAATTTATTTTGGGAAGATATCAAATGTTATTTGATGTGTTATGATCAATTCACATTCTTATAACAGTATACAAATTTTCAAGCTGTAGACCATATGCCACAAGCTTCATTTTTGAGCTAAAGTATGCAACCATTTTGCAGTACCATGTTGATGCTATGAAGTAGTGATACATCATTCACTAAGCATTTAGTTCCAGCCTAGATGACTTGGTCTTGGAACAATAATTGTTGATGAGATATGGGTTCTGTCCTAATATTGCCAAAATAATTCTGATCTTTTCTTTTCTCAAAATTTCATAATCAAAAAAGGATTTTGAAGAAATTGAATCCATGTATATATTAAAAATACAAATTCAAAAAATAAAAAAAAATTGCAATTTAACTAAAAATTATTTAATAAAAAAATTAGTTAAACTACTTTTCATCCTAAATATGAAAATAGATTTTTTTTTCATTGGAATGTGAAAATCTATATCCATGTAGTTTGACTTTTTTTTTGGTTTGACTTTTTTTTATTTTTTCTAGAAAAATAAGAGGTATTTAAGTTATATAATTAATTTTGTCTTTGAACTTTAAGTAGGCTAGAAGTATTTAAAATGTATATTTTAAATAGTACAAGGTGAAAATATGTATATATAAATAGCACAAGGTAGAAATATAAAGGGGTAAAAAAATGTTAATGAAAAAATGGATACATGCAATATATAGTGAAAATAGGGGTTTTGGAATTGGGAAGGCATATAGGGAGGGGGTTAAAAAAACGATTTTAGAAGGTATTTTCCAATATTTTTTTTAAAATAAGGTTATTCTTTTGCATGCCACAAATGTGCTATGGCATGGTTTCACTAAGTGAAGACCCCGTGCAACTCATACACAAATATTAGAAAAAATAAATAAACCAATATTGTGGATAAACTTTTCTTTTAGAAGTTTTTTTACCATTTTAGTGCGAGGAAAACATTAGAATTAATGTAGTTCCCAAATTGATGTTGAATACCACTTGGACCTATCGTAAACTAATAGGTTATTGGATTTTCCATGGAGCCTATAAGTGGGTACATTACAGTCATCCCCTCCTAAAATTGCTTGTCCTCAAGCAAATGAAAAACATGGATGTTGAAAACATGAGAATTATCTCCAAAATGTTGTTGCAAGACTACCTCAAGATTCCTATGAATCAAATAGTGTGTCTCATGGGGATGCAAAAACCTCCTCTCATAAGCAATGAGGTGTTGGGATCACTTGATATATGTCTTGTTGATCTGGGTATAATACCATTTTAGGGTTGATGCACAATCATGGACTCCTTTAAAGTAACTTTAGATGCCACATAACACTGAAAAAACATGGAACCTCACTTTAGGTGACAATTAGAGGTACTTCCCTAACCGATTTAAAGATGAAGTAAAAAGACAAAAGTTAGGTAATTGAATAATATTTCATAATACATAGCTTTTATATATAAAATTTGTGTAAATGATTATAAAATTAGTTTCCCTTAAATTGGGTTTTCAAATTTTCAGCACATCATACAATATATGTTTGTGCGGGTGTAGCACTATATGAGGTAAATGATTTCATTTTTGAATAAACTCTTGCAGACATATAAAGGACATATGCTACTAGTGCAACACTATTGTTTCAAAACATTTCATGAATTTATTATTATTATTATTAACCAACCTTGAAACGAAAACGTTTTGAGCCGGTGCAACACTTTAGGGGGTAAACTTAATGAAGTTCTTAATTTCTATAGATAATATTGAACACTTTAGGAGGGAACTTAATGAAGTTCTTGATTTCTATAGATAATATTGTAGAGCTCGCTCTCCTCTAGTGCACCATATAGTTTTCTTGCAAAATGTTGAAGGCAATCAAAAGTTATATAAAAAACAATGGATGTATCTATATTCACAGAGTTCTGAAATACAGGAAATAATGGTTTATTTGTCCTAGCCAATAGGTTCGATAGTTCGAAGCTATTTCTAAACATGATGCCAAGCCTTATTCCCTCCCAAATTTTAAATTTTACAAAAAGCATATAGAATAAAAAACGATTTTATATCTATTCATGTTAATCTTCGACTCTTCATTCAAATGTTTATCCAAAGAGCTGTGTTTTTTCCTTTTTGTTGTCACCCTACCAAAGTAATTTTGCATGAAAATACTCGTTTCCATTCTCTGTGTAGGAGAATTAACATTCAATAGATTCTACCTTTGACAACATTATTCTCATCATACCACAGTAATTTTGCATGAAAATACTCGTTTCCATTCTCTCTGCAGGAGAATCTTAGGAGAATTAACATTCAATAGATTTTAACGTTGGCTTTATTACAATTAAATAAACATAGAAAAATAATAAATTAATTAAAAAAGAACTTAAATTTTTTCTATAAAAATTTTCAATAATCACACAAAAAAAATTAAGATTATTAGATCAAACCACTGCCAACGAAATTAACTCTAATCAAGTAATTTATGTAAACACAGCTCCAACTTAACAAACACCCAACACAGATTATTTCAAAAAAAATTGTTATTCTTTATCTCACATATAGAATCATATACATCCAGTTTTTCACCATTTTAACCTAATCTCTATTCTTCAACGCAACGAAGGACTGATTTCTTCAATGAATTCCTGTCTCTCAGAGCTCTTCAGAAAAATCGAGGAACCCATTGAGATCTGAACCATTTTCAAATCTCATTGAAGTGTCCAAATAAGAAATATTTGTTACTGAGAAAGCTGAAACCCTGAAAACAATCACAATCAGAAATAAACGCTGCATCTTCTGTGGTTGAAGAAATTACCACCATTATTCCTATCAAAGTTGAATTGATGACAGTGGACCCTCATGTTGTAATGTCCAAACTTCCAGCTCCCAACCTTGAACCAAACTTTAGCATACAATTTCAACCTCAATGCCATGGCCCCGGACAAATACTCTAACTTGAGATCCCTAGCAACGTTCCTCCTCAATGCCACAGAGTGCGCTGTTAAAATGGGCTGCAAAACCCTAACGTCCTTGTGGCCCTGATAGAAGGAACCAATATACGAGCCTGCAATTCTTTCATCGCCATGGTAAAGGTAGCCTTCCATATTATGGTAATATATGCCGATTCTGCCGTTTGGGTTCCTCGTTGTGATGTTCAGCTCTATCCTCGAACTCAGAATTCTCTCTGTAAGATTCAGCTTCGGGTAGGAGGCAGATTCTACGTAGTATCTCGGTTCGTGGGGGCGCAGTACCAGCCATGTTATAAATACTAAAACCACTCCCACGATCAGCAGGCCAAGAATCGTCGAATACAGGTACGTTATCCTGCGCTTGCGACGATTATTTTGTATGATAATTCTGTTGACGAGTTCTTCATATCTCGGTTGTTCTGGGGACGCCATTGACATATGGAGATTGAAATATAATTCTGAACTTCGTAGATCAGAAACAGGGAAAATTAGATCACTAGCTTAGACAAGGATTGGAATCAATTATATTTGTTTTTATACAACAATGGTTTCTGCCTTTGCTTGAAGATGGTGCAAGAATGCATTCCAAGAGTGTAATAACGGAAAGAATTGAACAATTACTGATTGATATTAGATATTAGGGTTTCAGATTCTCAGTATAAGATAGATTTTTTGCTTGGCTTTAAGGTTTCTGCAGAATTTGTATAAAGTGGATGATGAATGGACTTTCGGATTATTTAGCCAAGAAGATATTCTTTTTCTTTTTATTGTAAGTGGATACTGAGGATTATTTAGAGAAGAAGATATTCTTTTGCTTTTTATTGTGTTTCCAAAACCTCTGGAGGCATGTAAGTTCAATGTTTTAGTTAAATCAAATGTGAAGTTGGATTATGTTCATGTCTTTTGATTATTAAAGGTGTCGCGGAGTTCTAAGTTATTCGTTTCAAATCAAAACTCATTAAGCTTACTCGTAAATATATGGGCTTGTAATAAAATGTTTATTTTAATTGTGAATAGGAAACGTAGTAATACATTATAATTGTGAATAATTTTAATGACTAAACATTTAACACAATTTTATTTATGAGCGTACTACGTTTTCTTTATGATCACGTTTTTGCAATAGTGTTTGTGAAATCAGAGAGGGGAGCATAATTTTGGTTTTTTTACATTCTAGTTAATTAATATTATAGCTTTTAAAGCAATAACTTAAACTAAGAAGATTCATGCATGGGTTTGACTTATTGGTAGTTTAGTTGTTATGAAGTCGCAATTGTAAATGGAGGTCACGAGTTCAAATCACCTTCAATATTCTTTTGTGTGTTGAGTGTACATGGATTAAATGTTCTTTTATGTGTTGGATGTACATGGATTAGAGGTTCTTTTATGTGTTAGGTGTACATGGATTAGAGTAGGGGGCTGTTTGGGAAGAGCCTCCTAAGGAGAAAATTTATGTACCTTTCTAGTAAATTTTTTGTTCCTTTTGGAACCCTCATAGTATTGTATAAAAGGGGAGTGACCCCAACATTGTAATATAAAAGAAAAAGAAAAAAAACATTCTAGTAAGTTTTTTTATTGACTAATAATAAAATATCAAAGTTGTCATTGCCCTATAGTTTACCTACATATAGCAAGTTTTCTATGTAAACCTCATGCTCTATTTTTATTGTTGTTTGTTTGTGTTTTTATTATATATTTTACTAAGATCTAGTGGGAAAGCTCGAAAACTCACAGGAATAGGATTTTCTACGAGTGGGAGCTACCAAAATGACAAGAGGTTTAACCAAGTTTGAGATTGAGAAGTTTGACGATAATAATTTATCTCTCTGGAAGATAAAGGTGGAGGATTTGTTGCCTCAAAATGATCAATCCCTAGCCTTGAAAGGGGTTGCGAAAAAACCAAGGGGCATGACAAATGATGACTAAATAAAGCTCGACAAATAGGTGGTTTCCTACAATTTTCCTTTGACTCGCAGACTATGTCTTGTTCAATGTTGCTGAAGAAAAAAAACATAATCCCTTTGGGAGAAACTTGGGAAGATGTATGATTCTAAATCGACAACAAATAAGGATTTCCTCAAAAACACAACTTTTTCATTTGAGGATGGAGGAGGGTTCAATAGTGACAAATCATCTTAATAAGTTTAATACCCTAACTAGAAAACTACTCTTAGTTGGTGTAAAGGTGGAGGATGACCTCACAAGGCTATCATTTTACTATTTCCCTCTCAAATACTTGGGATCCTATGGTGGTGACTATCACCAACTTGTCTTAATAAGTTTAATACCCTAACTAGAAAACTACTCTCAGTTGGTGTAAAGGTGGAGGATGATCTCAGAGGGATATCATTTTACTATTTCCCTCTCAAATACTTGGGATCGTATGGTGGTGACTATCACCAACTCATCACCGAGAACTCTAAAATTTGATGATGTGGTAGTTTCTTTACTGAGAGAAGATTTGTGGTGAAAATAATCTATGAATCCCTCTACTAATGAAGCCCTATCTATGAGAGGGAGATTTAGCAAAAGGAGTGAACAAGGGAGATCACGGTCCAAATCCAACTCCAATGGATATAATAAAGTGAGGCACTGGAATTTTGGGAAACCATTACACTCGAGGAAGGAATATTGGTATCTGAAGAAGGAAAAACAAGATGAAAAGTCAAATTAACCATCAGCTGAAGCTAGTGTAATAGAGTCAGAAGAGACAATAACATATGAGGTTTTTTTTCTCAATAACAACATACCTCTATTATATGTTTGGGAGTTTGGTGCATCTTTCCACATGTATCAACATAGAGACTTTTTTGTCAAACACCAGCCCTATAGTGGTGGAATGGTTTACTTGGTGATGATCATCCTTTAGAAATTGTGGGAAGAGGGGACAATAAGATCAAGTTGGACTATGGTAGAGAAATGATCCATGAGATCTCTCAGATCGACCAAAATTAAAGTCTTCATATTGTGAACAGTACCTTGCAGCGGCATAGAGATTGATGAGATATTTCTGGTGATGTTCATTTTTCCTCAAACAGACTCTGAGACATGAAAGCTATCGTGTTCTAAATTTTCGATAAAACGAGTAAAATTTGGCAAAAGGAAATGCCACATGGCACCAATGTAAGGGTGACACGTGGATTGTATGACATTGACATGGAACTTTCACAGAGCAAAGAAGATATTGCTTTTTATTGTAAGTGGATAATGAGGATTATTTAGCAAAGAAGATATTCTTTTGCTTTTTATTGTGTTTCCAAACCCTCACGAGGCATGTAAGTTCAATGTTGAAGGTAAATCAAATGTGAAGTTGGATTATGTTCATCGCTTTTGATTTTGATTATTAAAAGGTGTTGCGGAGTTCTAAGTTATTCGTTTCAAATTAAAACTCATTAAGCTTACTCGTAAATATATAGGCATCTTATAAAATGTTTATTATACCTGCCTTAGCAGGTATATTGTAATCGATTGCAAGTCAAACTCTTTTGACTTTGGTATTAGTTGGTGTCTTTTGAGGCAGTTATAAAGAATTAAAATCTGTTTTGCAAAGTATGACTTAGGGATTTGTAAAATATTTTTTTTAATTTTGTTAAAAACTATTTTTGTAAACAGCTGATTGGTGGATAGAAGATTATGTAAACTTTGGAATTTGGTATCTGGATTTGAGTTGACATGTGGCAAGATGACGTCATAATAATAAAATTAAAAAAATAAAAATTATATCCCAAATTTGGGAACTTATTCACCAGCCGCAGCACCTTAACACCAAGCTCCTCCATTCGCCTAGCGAATGCTCTATTCCCTACGCGTGGAAAACACAGTAACAGGTATAGTGTTCGCAGGTGAATGTGTCTTCAGAATTTGCTTAACGTCATATGAACATAAAGTTGCGAGAGCAGCTCCTAAGCTGTGGCCAGTCAAAGCAACGCTCAAGGTTTCATCCTTGTATTCATCCAACAGTCTTAGAATTTCTGAACTAACCGTCTCTCCCGTAGAAATATAACAGTTTAGAAACCCTTTCTCTACTCGAACGTCCTTGCCGTTTAAACGATTAGCAGTTGATAATCGAGCAGGAACTAAAAAATCTGTGATATCTTGGATCCATTCTTCAGATCTTTGGGTTCCTCTCCAAGCTATTGCAATATCTCTCCGGCCCGCTCTTCGTATTTGCTGAACATCTGTGCAGACCGCAATAAAGCCGATCCAAACAGATTGCACTGTCTACCTCCCCGATATAATATGATCAGCCTCAGTATACAAATACTTGGTAACTTGATACCCATAGTAAGCTTGCCAATTACTGGCTACGTTATAGTTACTATAAAGAAGTTTATCAGGGCTGTACTTACACCCAGAATAATAATTCATGCAATGTTTACTATCAAATGCATCATAGCATAACTGTGCAAAATCACCATATCTAAGAATCTCAGCTTTCAAAACTGGATTCATTGGATCTAATAACCCATTCCACCAGCTTGCTCCTTGTATATCTTGCCAAATATTAGCTAGCGGTAGGGTATGATGAATCTCAGATTGATTTTCGTGCAGGGTATTCTTCATGCAAACCAGCACCATTGAAGCTTGAACTTGCCAAGCATGAAGGGACTACTCTCATCTTATGTGAATACATAAATTGATAGAGAATTCTAAACAATTTGTGAATTTCAACCCTCATCCTTTCTGATTCTGCTGATAGCTGGTCTAGGATTAAGAATTTGTAAATTTCAATGTTATAATCAAGTGAAGGCACACGAGGGCTTGGCTTTATAAGCACTTCTCTGTATGTAAGATAGCTAGATTTTCAATCTGATGTGCAAGAAGATAAGCATACACTCGTCATTTGCCTATAAATATAATAGAGATCAGAGCGTGGTACGTGTATAGATATGATACATGGTATTAATTTACAGCAGCATGCACGTTTGAATTTGAATTTTGAAAATTTATTTTGACATGGTCGCATGACCATAAAGATTCTCACTCTGGTTTGCTGCTACATGCACTGACAATTCTTTGTTTCAGCGAAATCTTTGGAATTGTTCAAACGTACGGATGTAGAATTCCAGGTTTCTCCTCGTTTGTTGAAGGTTAGCCAGAGAAATTAGGGTTCCACCTCTCATATCATTGGACAAATAGTTTTGTTGCTGACGATTAGGTTTCTTCCGACCTGCGCACGCTCGGCAGCCGGCGGCGAGTCTGGTTTTCGCCATTGTATCAATCTAATCTTCTTTAACATGTGACTATCTTCATCTTCGAAGTTTAATCGTGATATATTCTATAATACCTAGAAAAATAATTGAATTTTTCAAACGCCTGATGATCATATGCATTTGCCGAATATTTCGTAGCAAAAACGAAATATATTCCGATTATAATCAATCCAAAGTGGAAATATTTAGTAATAGCTTTGTGCTTGTTTGATCTTGATCTTCGATGTTTAATATCTTATATTTACTCACTCATCCCTGAAACAATATTCATAAAAAATTACAATTTCAAAGTTGTGACGTTCATATGCATTTGGAGCATATTTCGTAACAAATTGCAACTCTTTTTCGATTGTCGTATGATGCAATTAATCGATTTGGTGAATTAGCATTTTGCACGTTTAAAACACATCTTACTGGCACAACTGTTATTTCCTAAATCGATTCAAGTGGTCTGTCGAATCATCTCTATTTTTAAATTTCCAGCGGCTGTATCTTGATCATATTTCGTGACAATTTGTAATTCTTTTCAGATTTTCATTTAATCCGACTAATCCTTTCATTAAGTCCTTGCGCCTAAGACACATCTGAATTACTTCGTCTAAATAGTTTTTGGCCTTTTCCTAAATCTGTAATAATAAATTTGTATCGTCGTACCATAAACTTTTCTATATATAGGTCTATTCCAACTTCCAAGGAATTATTCCAACTCATCATCATTTACGAGAGTCACGAATACGATCTCAGTTACTTAAAAAAGCGATAAACGCAATTACACGACAGTTTCGGCTAAGTGTAGTGCGTGCGTCAACTTGATAAATAGAATATTTTAAAAGAATAATTAAAGAAACAAATATGACTAGCGTGCCATGTAGGATAGGCACAACTAATCTATTAGGATGGGCACATCTGCTATTAAACAAAGATTAAAACAAATATTATTATACTTGCTGAGCAGGTATATTGTAATCGATTGCAAGTCAAACTCTTTTGACTTTGTATTCTAGTTGCTCTCTATCAAAAAAAAAATTAAAATCTGTTTTGTAAAGTATAACTTAGGGATTTGTAAAATATTTTTTTTGATTTTGTTAAAAAACTATTTTGTAAACAACTTATTGGTGGATAGAAGATGATGTAAACTTTGGAATTTGGTATCTGGATTTGAGTTGACATGTGGCAACAATGACATCATAATAATAAAATTAAAAAAATAAAAATTATATCCCATTGTCGTTCCCAAGCACCACGGGAGCAGGGAACTCTCAGTCGATTGTGCTTGCGCCTACGGTGGTTATCCATGGCGCCGTGTTGGAAATCGCTGAAGGAGTTGGCCTACTATTACCCGCCGAGCACGACACAAAAACACCCTTTTGGATGGCTCTGAGAGCTCCAATCGCTATTGGATTTGAATAGTAAGGGAGAAGACCGGGTAAGCCGAGTGATAGGGATAACAAGTCTACCCCGTCTGAGACAGTTGCATCCATTGCAGCAAGAATATCGGAGATAGCGCAGTGATCCCCTGGCCAGCAGGCTTTATATTGAGCCAATCTAGCTTTTGTAGCGATGCCTCTAGCCATCCCTGCGGCAAAGCCAAGAAGGCTCGAACCAGGCACTTCTGACCCAGCGGCAGTGGACGAAGTATGAGTACCGTGACCATCTGCATCTCGAGGAGATCTATAATCCTCACTTTTGTTGAGAGGACCGCCTTGCAGGGCTTCAAATCCTTTGAGAAAATAGCGAGCTCCAATGATTTTCTTGTTGCAATGGGAAGCATTGAACTCGTCGCCCACCTCACATTCTCCCTTCCATCTCGCCGACACCGGTGTAAGTCCTTCATCGCTGAAGCTCTTGCTCTCCGGGCCATATTCCTGTATCCACGAGACCCACGATAATATCATCACCGAAATGTGAGAGTGGCCATTGCCCATCACTAGAGCTCAACCCCAGAAATTTCGGGGTTCGAGTGGTGTGGAGTTGATTGAGTGTGTCTCAATATACAACCAAGCTTCCATCCATATTCTCCATGGCTTGAGCCTCCGTGGTGGTCAGCTTGGTTGCAAAGCCATGCATTACTGTACCATAAGTATATAGCATTGCAGTGAGATCCGAATTGGATCCTGAAACCTGATCTATCAATGAAGAGTACCAAAGCTGGTGGAGAATGAAATGGTCGGGCTTCATGGATTTATCCATATAAACTATGTACGTCTGTCTTGCAGTCTGGCTTTTAACTTTCATCTCCTCCTCATCATCAGACTTAGTAAATGTGCCTGAACTGGGCAACCGTAACGCTACAGCAACAATCAAGAAAACGAATGCATAGGAGGCCTTCATATTGGGCATACCATACCCCGTCTGATCTGAAGCCTATAAATACAGTTGGATAATATTGCCAACAAATTAAGGCTTGAGCTCCGGTGCTTCATTGACGAAAAATCGTGTAGATTTATAGGAAACTTGATATACGTTTAAACAATCTAAATTGAATTAACTATGAACAAAAAATTTCAATGATCATGACATGCTTCTCAATTGATCTCACATAATTGTATGGATAAAAAATTATTAAAAAATGACAAAATAAAAATTGAGAAAACTTTTACAAATATTATTATTTTTTTAATTTTTTATAAATATTATTTTTTTAAAACATTTTTATAAAACTTTTACAAATATTAATTTTTAAGATTTTATAAATATTTTTTTTAGAAAATTAGAGAAAACATTATTGATTTTAAAACTATTATTTTTTAGAAAATTATTTAAAAAATTAGAGAAACATTTTTCATTAGCTAATTAGAACAAGATCTCACTATAAATTTATAATAAAATATAAATAAACTATTCTCACAACAATGATATTAATTTATAGTCTTATAAGCTATTATTTCTCATTTCCTATTTATGCTAGTCTATAAAGAAACTTGCATATTTTTATAACATAAGTCAAGAATATTACTAGAAGTATGTAAGGAAGCTTGAATATGCTTGTTTTATGCTACATTGCAATAACCTATATCGTATTTAAATGGACATTTTTTAATTCCTTTTTGTTTTAATTTCTTTCAAATTGTAATTATATTTGTTTTATCATATATTTTTATAGCAAAATTATCCTATTGCTATATATTTTCAATCTCTTCTTAGGAGGCAGGTACTAAGCAACTTTGTTGCTTATTCCACTTGTTTTAATTGTGAATAGGAAACGTAGTAATACATTATAACTGTAAATTATTTTAATGACTAAAGATTTAACACAACTTTATTTATGAGTGTACTGCGTTTTCTTTATGATCACGTTTTTGCAATAGTGTTTCTGAAATCAAACATGGTTGGTAAGAGAGGGGAGCATAGTTTTGATTTTTTTTTAAATTTTAGTTAACTAATATTATAGCTTTTAAAGCAATAACTTAAACTAAGAAGATGTTTGTATTGGTGGTTTAGTTGTTATGAAGTCACAATTGTAGATGGAGATCACCATTTCAAATCACACCTGGCTTTACCCGTGTTCCATGCTTGTTGGAGTGTGTGGGGCACCTAGGGGTATAGTGGTAGTGGGATTGGATCCTAGCCCACTCTCCGGTAGACCTTTAATATTCTTTTATGTGTTGGACCTTTAATATTCTTTTATGTGTTGGGTGTACATAGATTAGAGTAGACCTTTAATATTATTTTATGTGTTGGGTGTACATGGATTAGAGGAGGGATTAGAGTAGGGGGTTGTGAGGGAAAAGCCTCCTAAGGAGAAAATTTATGTACCTTTCTAGTATATTTTGGTTCCTTTTGGAACCCTCTTAGTATTGTATAAAAGGGGAGTGACCCCAACATTGTAATATAAGAGAGAAAGAAAAAAAGCTTCTGGTAATTTTTTTTTATTAAGTAATAATAAAATATCAAAGTTGCCATTGCCATGTAGTTTACCTACATATAGCAAGGTTTCTATGTAAACCTCGTGTTCTATTTTTGTTGTTGTTTGTTTCTGTTTTTTTACTAAGATCTAGTGTGAAAGCCGAAAAACTCACAGGAATAGGATTTTCTACGAGTGGGAGCTACAAAAATGACAAGAGGTTTAACCAAGTTTGAGATTGAGAAGTTTGATTATAATAATTTAACTCTATGGAAGATAAAGGTGGAGGATTTGTTGTCTCAAAATTATCAATCCCTAGCCTTGAAAGGGGTTGCGAAAAACCCAAGAGACATGGCAAATGAGGACTAAATAAAGCTCGACAAATAGGTGGGTTTCTACAATTTTCTTTTGTTACTGTGTCTTATTCAATGTTGCTGAAGAAAAAAAAAATCCCTTTGGGAGAAACTTGGGAAGATATATGAGACTAAATAAAAAACAAATAAGGTTTTCCTCAAAAAAATAACTTTTTCATTTGAGGATGGAGGGGGGTTAAATAGTGGAAAATCATCTTAATAAGTTTAATACCCTAACTAGAAAACTACTCTTAGTTGATGTAAAGGTGGAGGATGACCTCACAGGGCTATCATTTTACTATTTCCCTCTCAAATACTTGGGATCGTATGGTGGTGACTATCACCAACTCATCTTAATAAGTTTAATACCCTAACTAGAAAACTACTCTCATTTGGTGTAAAGGTGGAGGATGATCTCATAGGGCTATCGTTTTACTATTTTCCTCTCAAATACTTGGGATCGTATGGTGGTGACTATCACCAACTCATCATCGGGAACTCTAAAATTTGATGATGTGGGAGTTTCTTTACTGAGAGAAGATTTGTAGTGAAAATAATCTCTGAATCCCTCTACTAGTGAAGCCCTATCTATGAGAGGGAGATTTAGCAAAAGGAGTCAACAAGGGAGATCATTGTCCAAATCCAAGTCTAACGGATATAATAAAGTGAGGCACTGTAATTTTGGAAACCAGTGCAATCGAGGAAGGATTGTTGGTATTTGAAGAAGGAAAAGAAGGATGAAAAGTTAGATTAGCCATCAGTGGAAGCTAGTGTAGGAAGGATTATTAGTATTGGAAGAAGGAAAAGAAGGATGAAAAGTAAAATTACCCATGAGCTGAAGCTAGTGCAATAGATTCAGAAGAGACAACAACATATGAGGTTTTTTCCCAATAACAACATACCTCTATTATATGTTTGGGTTTTTGAGTTGGGTGCATCTTTCCACATGTATCGACATAGAGACTTTTTTGTCAAACACTAGCCCTATAGTGGTGGAATGGTCTAGTTGGTGATGATCGTCCTTTAGAAATTGCGGGAAGAGGGGAAAATAAGATCAAGTTGGACTATGGTAGGGAAATGATCCATGAGAGACCTCAAAGATCGACCAAAATTAAAGTCTTCATATTGTGAACAGAACCTTGCAGCGGCATAGATATTGATGAGATATTTCTGGTGATGTTTGTTTTTCCTCAAACGGACTCCGGACGTGAAAGATATCGTGTTTTGAATTTTCAACAAAACAAGTAAAATTTGGCAAAAGTGGGTGCCACATCATACCACTGTAAGGGTGACACATGGATTGTATGACATTGACATGGAAAATCCACAGAGCACCAGATGAAAGGTTACGGTCCAGTTGGCAGGTGATGTGCACCAATAGCAGGATGAAAAGTGGCAGGTTTATGGCACATGTGGCTTTATGTGGACCAATCAGAGGTCGGCACGTGGAAATCCAATTGGTCGCAATGTGGTTAAATGTTCACCAAAAAAATATGGAAGGAAAGGGAATTGAAGCCCTAGACTTCTCTCTGCCAAAGACTCCACATAATTCTCCTATCCATTATTCCCACCGATGTTTCTTAACCATACACATTTCCCACGTCCCCTCCCCTCTACTCGTCGAGAGAGAGGACACGACTCGACTGCTTTGTCTATGAAACCGGGGATCTAGCCCCATGAACACAAACAATCATGCATTGAACATAAACTACATGTACATATGCATAATACATGAAATATATAGCAGAATCAAATCTCATGCAACACATTCATAATGTTCATAATAATTCATAAAGAAAATACATTGCAGAATTAACAAAAAAAATACTTAACTTGAAAAGGATTTGTCCCACAACTAGCTGTGTCACTACAACGTTCCACCCAACCATAGGCCAGTGGGCTCATCGATCTCTCAGCACCACTACCACCCCCAAGTCAGGCATGATTTCCACAAAGAAACTAGGCAACAACAGGCTCACACATAGCCAAAACACACCAAGGTTCATCCAAGCCAATCACAATTGGGTTTATCAGGATGCTAAGGCAGTGGAAAGGGAGAATTGCTAAGCTAGTGAGCTCAACCACAGAGTTATGGACACCTGCACCAGTTCTATATAGTTTTGCATCCACAATACCTACACACCCAACACAAGGAGGTATTCATTCACGGCTACACAGTCCCTCGAGATATACCTTCCCTCCCAATGCTCTTTAGGGTGTGCATAGAATATTTGTGAGTCCCTCTTGATCTGTCTGTGAGGTTCCTCTCTTCACTAGTTTTATCAAGCCAATTATGGGCCTCTTCCACTCCTAAGTCTTTCAGACCAAAATAGGGATGCACACAACAACGAACCTCAAATTCTGGGTATGCAGAAAAACATTTGGCCACCAAAATAAAAAATGGAAAATGGGTAAATCGACCCTAGGTGAGAAATTCAATTTCAAAAAATGTTCTTAGACGTTACAAGAGAAAAAATGACCTCCATACACACCTAAATCATGGTTCTCTTCTTCCCATTTACTGAGGAATACAAAAACAGGTCTCCTAGCTATGGAAAAATGGGGGAAATGCAGAAATCGTGAAGGAAACCGCACAACAATCTCCAACTGCGTGAGGAAAGGAAGAACGTGGGTGAAGAATGGAATGCACATGCATTTATGGGTATTTACTTGCCCCATAAGTCAAAATTTGATTTCCCAAAATGGGTGGCTTCCCCAATACGGTATGTGTGCAATATACACATAGTGAATCCAAAGGGAAGAATGCTCATGATAACATTTAAGTTAGTTGAATTTAGCCAGTTGAAAGAATGAAAGGGAAAAGGGAAAGGTAATCATATAGCTACAATGAGGAAATATGATGAGAGGCCTACATGCTTGCATTGTCAAAATAAACGGAGCGAAGAAGTAAAGTGTTGGGTACTACATCTAGAATTGAAACTGAAGTGGCTTAATTATCGGAAAGAGAAGCAAAAGGACACAGTTATTGTTGAGGACCTTGGATCGGATCACAAAATAAAGATAACTATAAAAATGTGAAAGTTAAAGTTATTGTTGGTAATGATTCTAACCTTGGTTCTTCATGTTCTTCTACTTCTAAAGATCATGTAAGTTCTAAGGATATAAAATTGAATCCATTGTTTCGTATAGGGATAATTACAAAAAAAACTAAGATCGACACACTCATATATAGTGGATCCCAAGATAATGTCATTTCAGAAGAAGTAGTTAAGCAGGTGGGATTAACAACAAAAACACATAGGGAACCTTATCCATTAGGTTGGGAATGCAAAGATAAAATATTACTAGAATCAAGTCAATTTGTGATCTAAAGTTTGCAATAACATCCAAGTTTGTAGTTGAAGTTGAAATTGATGTGGTTCCACTATATTTTTGTGGTATTATGTTGGGTAGCCTGTACTTTTATGATCAAAAGGAAATTTTCTATAGAGAACATAATTAGGATTTTTTTTTAAGGAAGGAATTGAGTATATAGTAAATTCACATTCATATAAAAATGACAGATCATTGGGAACTACACAACAAATAAAGAGGGTCGTTAATGCAAGTCGAAATTTGCCACTTATGTCTATGCAATTTAAGGAAGAAAATAATCCTAAGAATGAAAAAGGAAGTGTTGTTACACCACAATGCACCTATTATGGTTGATAATGTTACTATGGTAAAACATAAGCATGCTGTGGGTACAATCTCTTTCATATGTTCAATTTGATATTCAGCTTTCTACTGATTTGCAATGTATGGTTGGTTTCCATAATATTGAATGTAAATTTGGTTGAAAATGAGATTATTGTAATCAATAATGTCAATGCAGTATTGATTATTATTATGATAAGTTAAATGTACAGGATCCAAGAAGAATGGACAAATGATACGGGATAAGTGAGACGAACATGTCCTCATTTGAATTCTGAATGATTTAGGATTTTGGTGGTCCAAAAGCTTCTCAATGGGAAGGTTTGATATAGGAGGATCTATGAGATCGATCAAAATTAAATTATTCAAGTTTCTAACATAAGATTGCAGCAGCGTAGAGATCGACGAGAGATTTTTGTTGACATTTGTTTCGCCTCAAACGAACTCTGGACGTGAAAGATATCGCATTCTTAATTTTCTGGAAAATAGGTAAAATTTGGCAAAAGGGATGCCATGTGGCACCATAGTAACGGTGGATTGTGGCCTATACAACACTAATTTGGAACATTCACATAGCACCACATGGTAGGTTATAATCCATTTGGTAGGTGATGTGGATCGATAGAAGGATGACAAGTGGCAGGTTTATGGTACATGTGGCATTACATGGACCAATAAGAAGTCACCACGTGGCAGGTTATGGTACATGTGGCATTACGTGGACCAATAAGAGGTCACCACGTGGTAGTATGATTGGCCACAATGTGGTTTTGTTCACCAAATAAATATGGAAAGAAAGGGAATAGAACCCCTAACCTTCTCTTCACCAAAGACTCCACATAATCCGCCTATCCATTATTCTCGCCGATGTTTCTTAACTATATAGATTACAAGTTCTATTTAAAGTTGTATCGAATTCTTATTGGGGAAAAATGCGAGGCCGAGGGGTTATCCCTCGAACCCATATTCTATATTTAAACTTTTTTTTCTATAACCATAGAACTGCCATGGAACCAACCAAGAACCACATGTAATATTCCAACACAAAATCACAATAGGAGGAGAGATTGTCGGTTTGAATCTGTGGCCTCCTCCCAATAGTGGCAATGTTTTCAACTAACGCGCCAAGCACACCACTTGTTAAGGGATGTGCACATATTTTGTTTTAAGTTTTATTTGGGGTGGACTTTATCCCAAAGTATGGGTGTGCCTATGCTAAATGTCACATTCTTTGCATTGTTTTTAAGTATGGTAATTATCCATTAATTTGTGGATCTTTATACCACTTAATTTGGATCAAATCCCATGGAATTTGGGGATTGAAGTTATGATACTTTGCTATATAAATCCATGTAATTTTATTTGTGAATACATGAAAGGATTGAATCTTTTGAGGAGGGAATGGTACGATGTCATTATGCCTTTGTAATCTGTGTTTATTCTTTGTAAGAGGCTTTTAACCACTCTTGAGAGTTTTTGGAGAGTGAGAGGACTTCATTGTCAAATCCTAAGTCTCTTTTGTTGAAGGATGAAGGATTTTTGTACATGTTCAAATATTTTTGAATGCTAATAATATCGGTCCTCATTGGAGTCGGACCCGGAGATGTAGTCCACCACGGACAAACTCCGTTAACACATGTTGTCTACATTCTTATGGTTTGCATCACTTGTTCATTTATATTCTTTCAGTTATATGTGATCCTTTTATAATCTTGTTATTTCAATCATTCTTACAAGTTAACTGGTTTAAGAATTCAAATACAAATTCAAGTGTTAGTAGATCATTTCATTTTCGGATCAAGAAAATAAGTTGTGTGACTTCTTCAGGTACCAAATCTACATAAGAATCTGCTCTCAATCAATATGATGGATAAGATGAGTATTGTACTACCTTTGGTGACGGTTGATGTAAAATTTCCAAAGTATCCCTCATGATAGCAAGAGGAGAATCTTATGGTGCCTTATATGATTTGTGTGATGATACAACTAATCATGGAACAACGACAGACTAAGATAAAGTTCTGGATGTTGTGATGTTGTGTCATCAACGAATTAGACATATGAGTGAAAAAGATTTAAACATTATGCATGATCAAGGTATGCTTTATGTGATTAAGTATTATTATTTAGACTTGTGTGAGAACTATATTTTTGGTGAACATAAGAGAGTTTAGTTTACCGTAAGAAATGGTAATAGTTTTGATATTTTCTACTTATTCATTCTGATATATTTGGACCAGTCCCCACTCTGTCTATAAATGGTGCTAGATATTGTATCATTTTTATAGATGATTATTCTTGAAGAGTATGGTTGTATTTTCTAAAAAATATCAGAGAAGCCTTTGATAAATTTAAAGACTTCAAGGCATGAGTAGAGAAAAGTTTGGGAAAATATAATTTATGTCCCAAATCTAATCATGGAGGAGAATATTGCTCCAAGGAATTTGTATATAGGACAGAATTACCAGCTAAAATATTGTTGCATACACACCACAACAAAATGGTGAGGCTAATAAAAGGAATTGTGCAATCATGGAATGTGCAAGAAGCATGCTTAGTGCATCCGATTTGGATAATGGATTCTAGGTAGAGGTTGTTAATATAGTTGTGTATCTAATTGACATATCACCTACAACTGTGTTGGATTGAAATACTCCAAAGGAGATTTGGTGTGGTAATTTGTAATGTCCCATCCACAGTGACACTTTGGACTTACCAATAACCCATCCAATTCCCATGGGGTCAAGTGGAAAATCAATAATTAATTTGGGAATTACTTTTATCCTATGTTTTTATTGCTACATTAAATAAAATTATGAAATAGATGCAGGGCCACAATTTTGATTAAATTTTATTAATGTAATTTTCTAACAAATTTCAAGAGTTGGAAATTGAATAGGTGGCCCATTATGGGGGCAAAGGACAATATATGATTCAATTCTAAAAATAATTAAAATCATAAAATCAAGGAAAATTAGGAAAGGAGGTTGCTTTGGTATTTTTCCTGAGAAAAGAAATCAAAAGCAGAAAGGAATGCAAAAGAAGGAAAGAAATAGGAAAAGCGGAAAAGTAATAGGAAAAGAAAGATATCATAGTGAAGGATAGAAACAAGAAGAAAGCATTAAGGAAACTTATCCAAATCCAAAAACCATAGTTCATTCAAGGAAAGGGCACACTTTATGAGTTAGACTAGGTTCACATGTGCATAAGATTACTCATGACATCTAGAATTTGAATTCCAGGAGAAAACTCATCTTTAGAGGGAAAAATACCAAATGAGGTCTATAAGAAAATATTTTCAACTCCATTTCATATATTTTGTCATTAGTGTACCCAAATAGAGATTCAGGCACACTAACTCAAAATGGACTAGTTTGGACTAGAAATTGCAGAATTTGTTCCAAACACCTCTAGACCTTGACTAATTCTTCCAAACAGTGATCCTTGGGATTCTACATACTTTAAATAACAATATCCACCTAACATTAATATTGACATATAGGTTCAATTCCTTACTTTGACAGTTGCACATTTTAGGAGTGCATCACACCTGGGCAGACCATTTGGACAAGCCAAATGTCTAGAGGCAATATCTCTAAGAATTATGTGGTATTCCACTACTTCTCATGAAATAATAGAAGAAAATAGAAAAATAAGGGTCGAGTAATCATATTTAATATTTCCTATTAATTCTATAGTCTCAGGATAGAAGGAAACTCCAAATAGGTTACAGGCTACCTGCACAAACCACCAAAATTGGATATATGGCACTGCTTTCTCCCTAGTTTTCCAAACACACTATAATTAGTTTTAATTATATATAATACCCTATTTTCATACCATAACATATCCAAATAGTGTATGAGGATCCATATAAATAATTATGGAAACTCTTATGGATTTTACACAACATAGAAATCAAAACTAGTTAAATTGACAATGCAATAGAGACATAAATTTGAGGGCATAAGACATGAAAATGTTATTAATATTGGAGGGTATTTGAAATTACATATGTGGTTTTTGTAGTAGTTGCAATTATGCATAGAAATATGATATAATATTTTATAAATATGTGAAAATAATTACAAATAAAGAGAAGAGGAATAAACCTTCGAATATAGATCTCTACTCAACATTGTGTCAACAATTTGAATCCCTTGGGGGAATCTCACCTATAGACCCACAATTGAAATCCAAGGGGATTTAAATGACCTACTTGTTGATGTCTGGAAAATCCCAGGTACCGACAGCAGGGATTCCCCCCAATAATCATTCCCAATTAGATCATTTACTGTTTGGAATGGGGAATTCGTCCGGTTAGTGGCCCGACTACCATAGAATTAAAAGAATGTTTTAAATCTGTTTTATCAGTTGTGGCCCAGTCCACCATTTATGTATTTTATGTATTAAGGGATGAAATGCAAGTGCCGAAACTAAATGCAAGTTATTTCCAAAACAATAACCTCATAAGTGAGACATAAGTGAGCTGCGCAGGGTCTTACCTCTCGACTTACATGAATCAATTTCTCCTCAATCACCTGAAGAAAAAACACCTAAACTATTTTACCTTTATATCTAATTGAGTAATTTGATGTACTATTGCATGTGGAATCCTACAGGTATTTTTTCAAATTCTTCATACATAAATACAACATGAAAATATAAACAAAGATAGCTCTGTCATGTGAAAACATTCATTACTCATTACATGCACAAGATTCTTACAAGAAAGTAAAATTGTTTAGAAAATTGCAGAAATAATTCAACAAGTTAGAACAATATCATAGTTTTATAGAAGGTTAAAACAAAACTAGTTCAGTATTCATAAATCCACACAATCCATTTGGAAACTTGTGCAGTCCTTCCTCCAGCAAAATTTGGTTCTCGTTATTCATAAAAGAATTAGTTCTCTTACAAATAACTTCAGCATCTATGTGCTAGAAAAAGTCCTTTCTAATCTCTATTCTACCCCTATTTATACATTTACAAATGACTTTTGGCATAACCCTTCCCTTTGGGTTTCCTAAACTCTTCGATTTACAAAATTCATCCTCTAGTGATTGGAACTAGGAAAGTAAAAATAAGATAAGATAACTACAAAAAGTGCCACATGTAAATAAGAAAAAACTTATGAGGACCCAATTGATTCTCCAATGAACGTTTTCCATGCACGAGCTTCTTCGGTGATAGCTCAATAGTCTACTGGCTCTGACAATCATGCAATAACTTCATGCTTATCCAGCTGAGATTCAATCTCTTTCACCTTTGGCCCAGGTCTGTATTAACAAGTATTCTAAGAGATATTTATGAACAGAAGCTTGCGCAGCCCAATTTCCGATTACATTCCGATCAATGATTTCAATATTTTGAATAATTTGTTTTCCTTCCTGCAACTTGTCCTAGATATTCTTCAAATGTTGATCTTTTCCTGGAAATTCATGAATCTAGGTTCCTGTTTAAGCTTTCCATCTATTATGTATCATGTGTATTTTCTTGTAAAAACCCTTACACTTTTCCACAGTCTTTTCAATTGTTGTATTCAATCTTAATGTTTCCTTGCTACCAAAATATAAGAGCGTTGACTCCATATTCAATCCTCCTTCTTTCTGGGGGGGCATGTGATCGGGAAAAAATGAATTGGTTCTAATCCAAGTTAGCTGAATTTACACCAGTCCTGCGACCTCTAATAACTCTTTCTTGAAATATGAGGAGTTATATTCTATTTCCTTCAGTCTGGCCTATATTTGCTTAATCTTATATACTTCTTCCGCTAGTTTTAATTCGACCTTATGTATTTTCCTTTGTTTTAAACGGGATTGACTACAGAAAGGAGTAATATTGGGTTGTTTTTCATTAGTTTTCTTGAGTTGAACTTCCAATGAGTTGTTTCATGCCTCCACCTCTGAAATCTTATTTTCCAAGTCTTTCTTTTCTCCCTCAGTGATGCTATTTGAAAGCACCAAGGCCTCTTTTTCTAATTCTGAAACTTGGTATGCCTCCTGGAGTATTTCAAACTCTGAAAGAGTGGCCTCACGTTTCCTCTTCATCTCTGAGCCTTATCCTCTCTCTTTTATCAAAGTATCCTTCATTCTTAGCATCTTCTCTTTGTATTGATTTGCAGTTCTTTCAATCTATCAACATTATAGGAATTTGCTTGAGAAGCTGCGACACTGATTAAGGCCATTAGTTGTGGATCTTCATCGGTACCTTTCATGACATCTCTTTCAGTAACCATGATAACCTCAAGTTGGGTGCCCACCTTTAACTTCTTTTCAGACCTCCTAACAATGGCTTTCCATTTAGGATCAAAGAATACCTTATCTAGGCATGCAACTGCATGTTTCTTGGATGGAGTAAAGGGAACTAACCCTAATTCTGTAAAATGGAGGTGACCTCCTATTATTTTGTCTCCTGAGGTAGAAGGAGGATGTTCTAGATTGTCCTCAGAAGTATCATGTTCCAAATTCTCCCTATCTTGGTCTTCTTGCTCTTTCCTCTTCAGTTCTGAAATCGCCCTCTCTGACTCCTCTCTTTCTCTGTCAGTTGATCCATTTTGCATCCTTTCCTCTTCTTCCTTCTACCTTTGTTCTTCTTATTCTTATTTTTTCCTTTGGGCCTCTTCAGCCAATAATTTCTCAGCTTCTTCTACAAATCTTTGGTCCTGTTCTTCCTTCTTCTTGGAAGCTTCTTCTTTCTGTTTCTGTTGTTCAGTAGTGCTAATGTTGCTTCCTTTTCCTCCCATATTCATGATTTCTTCCTGAACCATTTCTTCAAAGAATTCATGTTACATGCATTTTAGTATATCTCCTCATCCTTGCCAAAATGATTGGAGTATTCGAAATGTACCCCTACAGATGCACAGTATTTTGAAACCTTGTCCTAAGCGTTGTTTCTATGGAAACATTTCTCCCCAAAAAGGAAATTTTCTAGATCTCTTATAAATTCAAGAGCACTCTTCACCTTAGTAAATTTATAACTAACAATGAAAAATAGCAGTGGTGGTAGACAAATTTCTTCATATCAAACAAGAAGTTCCCGAACCCGTCTATGTACAACTATCTTACCAATTCTTTATGGATGACATAGTCTGTGGCGTATCTTGGTAGTAGAGAAGGAGCCCGGGACCCTCCATACATTCTCAAATACAAACCTTCCTTGGAGAGAAAGTAATCTCCATATTCACTTACTGTATCCATTGATCCTTCGGACATGTAATTGCATTCTTTAAGAAAAATTAGTTCATACAATGCTAGCAAAAAAATCCTCATAGATGGTCTTGTAAAAACTGAAATACTTGTGTGCCCACAAGATTTGATATGCGGAGTACACAAGAGTCCTAGTGGGATCCCAATCACAATTTATCTTTGGGAATGGGTGTTTGCATAAGATACAGTTAATAAAAAAGGAGCTCATGTAGAATTTAGATTTCGTTTGAGTTAGACCTCCTAATGCTACAACTATGCATGATGACAGGTTATCTGCCACGATGTCTACCTCTTTAAATATAATGCATTGCATGGCTACATAATATATTAGCCGAATCCATCTCATCTTATAGAACCTCCCATTTTCCCGGTCAAAGATCCAATTTAGCATTAGGGCTATGAGTCGGTATGGGGTGCGTGAATTGGAAGTCTTATATTCTCCTGAGCGTTTCTAGAGAAACTACTTCTCAGATATCATAATTTTCTAAGCACAGTTGAACACATCCAAATCCAGATCCCCTATCCATTTATTTGTCATAAAAATATGGGGTGTTGGTAGCTTGTGGGATTTGGAAATGTAGGTGGGGCTAAAGGAAGCAAAAGGTTGTTTTCCATGTTTGACATGATCATAATTGATTCATATGCCTGAGATAGGATCCATCCGATCACCTTGGAACAAGGGAAAAGCTCAGTGCATGTAGCTACTTTTGTGATAGTGGATCTTCTTATGTTTACATACAATGGTATGTCCTTTAAGCTTGCATCTGGAACAGTCTGGTCTTTGATCATTTGATAAATTTTTCCCCATTTAAATTATGGTTGAACTCCTGTGATGGATTTTGTATCCTCGTAAATAATTTCCATTCTAGCTAACATCTCCATGTCTAAGTCCTCTCCTGTGACCTTAGCCTTCTTTTTCCCTTTCTTCAACATAGTTTTGTATGAGGATTGAGGCTGCAATATAAACATACTAAGACATGTCTTAGAGTTACTATGATCAAAATCATGAATGCATCATTAATAGAATTGTTATGGCTGCAACTGTTTTCCCCAAATTTCTTAAATTTTGGGCCCCTCCTCATGATTTAGCGTTGTTTTTTCGTTGGATTTTTGAACCTTTTGATCGTGATTTAATTCTAGACAGGTTTAATGATTATAAATAATTTGGTCTATTTTTCGCTCATGTTTGGAATTGTTACAAATATCAGTTTAAAGTTTGTTTGCCGAGTTTAAAATGGATCAGGTTTTTGTCATTCGCAAAATGAGGTTTCAGAGGCGAAATAGTTCAGTCTCTGCCAGGTTTGAAGTCTTCGTCACTTAGATCAGAGGTTGTTGTCCTGGTTCCCTTCTGTCGTTGCGGCTCTCAAAGTCATTTAGCTTCCGAAGTGTAAAGCTATCCGACTTCCGATTGTGCATCGCGTGGCTATAACCTCTTCCCTTCCGCCGTTGCGGCTCCCAAAGCAACTTAGCACCCGAAGTACAAAGCACTCCGAAGGTCGATGCTTATTAGTCTTTTAGTCACGTGTGTCTTTAGCCTTCTCTTTTCCACCGTTGCGGCTAGGAAAGTCCTTTAGCTTCCGAGCGTAAAACCGTCTAACTTCCGATTAAAGCTTCTCCCGCCCGCGTTTTGCGTGACTTTAGCCCTTGTCTTTTTCGTCGTTGCGGCTAGGAAAGCCTTTTAGCATCCGATGTCAAAGCCTTCTGGCTGCCGATTTAAAAATTTCCCACCCAAGGCTTAATCAAAACTCTTTCCAGATCAAGGGATGCACTGGCCGTTTTCTTGTGGATTAGTCATGTTAGGTGGTTAATTTTAATGTTTAAAATGCCATTCCAACGAATGATGAATAGTAATTGATTGCAGGTAGAACGCAATGGAATGTTGAGGTGACCAAGTTGTGAAGGCATAGCTTGATCAAATCGAAACCGGCAGGGTCGCAAGGAAGACAAAGCGAAGGAAAAGACAAAATCCAAAACAACAAAAAACGCAGATCTAAAAGGTCCAGCAGTTACTCAACTAATCATGAACATACAAAGAAAATAGGGAGAGAGGGATATGAAACGTTGGAGAGACCGAAAGGTCAGAGGTTTTGGAGGGCAGCCCAAGCGGTGGGCTGTTGTAGTTTAAATATTTGAAAGTAGAACTTAGAGGGGGAATTTTTCCTGGAAAAACTTGTAAACCATTGGCTTGTAAGAGGAACTATTTCGTTTTACAATGCAAAACTGCAACTTTTGCCTATTGGAGAAAGCGAAATGTGGAATGTATCAATTTGATTAAATGAGCAATGTTGAAGGGGAACCATTTCATTTTCAACTGTGTTTCATTAGCTGTGAGAGTGTTCAAACTTCTTGAACCTATGTTCTTGTCTAGATATTCTTCAGTATCTTTATGATGTTCTTCCACTATGAGTAATGGGATGTTCTAATTGTTGATGAGTTATCTTGTCATGTATACTTTTAATTCTGTTTATATGTTTGGTTATAAGAACAACTATATATGATTGGACATAACACCTGAACAGTATTGCATTACTCATGAATTAATCCAGCTCTCTAGAGATAGTTTAGTTAGTTTTATTTTATTACTGTTCGTATGATAAAGATGTTTGTGAGTCCTAAGATGAGAGGTAAGAACCTGCGCATCACATTGTGAATGCTCTTTGCATCTTTATCACCCTACATTGTTAATTAGGCACGTGCATTTCATAATCTAATTCAAAATACAAAAAGTCGGTGGACCGGGCCATAACCGGTAAACCCCCTTTTGTTTTGTTACTTGACCTATGGTAGCCGGACCGCAAACCGGACAAATTCTCTACACCAAATAGTCACGGGCTAGTTGGGAACGTTGACTGGGGAGAATCCCTTACTGTTGTTGCCTGCGAATTTCCAGGCCTCAACAAGAATACAATGAGATGAAAAACTATTATTAAGATGAATAAAACCTAGATAACAAAAGATAAGATTGTATTCAGTATTGAATATGATGGAGAGCAATAAAAATGTATTTACCAACTCATCTTTGAACATCTCAAATGACCTTGTGATATAAAGCAAAGGTTATCCAACTACTTTAAACATTAGGTCAAAACTGGATTAGTTCAAATCTAAGCTCTATATTCTACCATGGGGTTAAGACCTCTGACTTTGAAAATAAATCATCTAGTGCTTTCTGTCAAGATCATTCTGCACATTTCCTAACTAGGTTTTCTTACATGCTTGGCCCACACATGCTACTTTAAACATGAACATGTAGGGCCTTCTCCTCTCAGAAGCCAACGACACCCCTATGGCGGCTTTGTAAACCAGGGAAATTGGAACCATAGTTTGTCTCCACATCCTAAGGATAACTCTTGAAAACCCTATGCCGGCCAATGGTGGTATCCTCTCCTCTTGCTGCACATCAATATGAACCATAGGAAGCGTAATTGATGAAACACTTGACTAGCCAAAACCTCCCCTATGAAAAATTCTGACACACCAACGTCCATGGCTTGAGTGGCGAAGTTGGGTGGTGCGGAGTAGGTGAGAAACCCCCCCACATCCATGCTAGAAAAAATTCCAAGGATTCTGACACGCCCTGACTTAGCAAAAATATTCTAGAGGTCAGTGAGCCCAAAGAAATGAAAACCTATGAGGTTGGGGAAAGACTTTTAAAACACTATGTCCCAGGAAAAACCCTAATCCCACAAATGCTAAATCCACATAACGCTAATTTACCAAACCGTTCTTAACAAAAGAAACCATGATGAGGTTTGAAAACCTACCTAGCAAACAATGGCATGAAAGTAGTTGAAAATATTTGCTCGAAACGATGTGGACTCCAGGTAGCAGTCGTCAGTTGCGGTGATCCAAATAGGCTACATTGATAAACCATAAAAAATCCCAAGGCTTAAATAGGAAAAATCGTGAAAAGGAGTCATAAATTTGGTCGATGGGTTATTAATTACCCACAGGTGAAAAATGTCGTTTTACATCAAATCTGCAAGCCCTATCGATAACTTTCTAAATTGGTAAGGAAAACTAAGTATCCCACGATAGTCTCGGTTAAACTCATGAAATATTTTCGACGTTATCGAATGGCATTCGACAACTCCTGCCGACCATAAGCCTATCGGTAAGATATTAAAAACTTTGATCAACCATGAAATACAAGACTAACTGCGACAACATTGGCTCCAACATTGGATTTTTTCCGACACTATCGCGGAGACTCATTAAAAAATCCTGCAAAAAAAGTTATCAGCAAAAAAAAAAAAAATGATCACCGGTTGCGTACAGTCAAACCAGTCGAACGTATTGGTGCAAAACCCCGGGCTATGATGATTTTATCGAACCAACGAATATGAAAATAATCCCCCCCCGGGATCAAATCGGCTCAACTCTGCAATTTTACTCGATAACATCGGCATCAATTAGTGATATCTCCCAACAACCTTCTCAAAGGCCTCGATAAAAAACTGTCGGAAAGAAAAGGATCATCTCATCGGTGATATCGGCTCCAAAGACCAAGCTTTTCCGACATATCGACAAACTCACAATTTTTTTCTGAAACTCAAAAGGATAAGCAAAAAATCGAATGGAAAGCACAAATTTCTCCAACGTGTCAGCCATACTCGATGAGTTCAGCCGACACATCGAGTGAAAAACCTGAGTTCTAACTTTTGACAAAAAGGATTTTCTAACTTGTTTGAAAATAAACTAAGTCATGGAAAGGATCTTCAGAGAGAAAAAAGTAGTCTAGGAATGTTTTAAATCCAAAAATTCTAAGGAGGGGCCCTTAAATAAGAAAAAATTTGGGGTAGTAGTTATAGCAGCAACAATTGGTGACTAATTGGTGAACACAGATCTCTGAAAAACTATCTTTTCAAAACACAAACTACTTTATGGTATTTGATTAGAGAAACCTATCCCAATATTTTTCAAGATTATTTAAGAGTCTAAACCTTTCCAGGAATGTAAGATTCAGAACATCACATTGATTGTAGTCCCTCGAGGTATGGTAACTAGGATTAGAAGTCCTGATAACTCTCTTAATGTCGAATATGACACCACAAGATTGTGACAGAGTTACATAGATGCATTCGGTTGTTCCTCATTCCCATGTATTTTTCATTCTTTTGATGCTTAATACTTTTGTCTTTCGAGTATTTCCTTGATAGCTTCTTTTACTTTTGAGATTTGATTTAGGTTCTTCCATCCACAGTGTCCTTTTGTGTGAGTGATGGCTTGTTTCATCTCACGGACGGAGAATAACCTTTTGAGAAATCAAATCATTTTACTGATTTATATCTTTTTGATACATATTTTCTGTTCTGGAATTTTGACTCTTTATAATAATCCTTTTGGTGTTCATTTTATGGCATGGGATTGTTTTGAATACCATTCACCTATCCCTTATGATTCCTTTCTGTGGATATTTTGCGGTAAGTTTCCTAGGACAGATATTAATGTTAAAGTGGATGGAGCCCCAAGATAGTATTCTAGACCTCATCTACCTCAATTATTTTACAGGGTTTAAATAGGACTTCAATGTCTTCTTAAAATAAATTCCCTTTAGCAATCTATCAAATTAAAGAAACTTGTTATGATAAAAAAATTGCATAGATAACTTCCAATAAAAAGTTCTTGGATTAAAATATTTAGCATTTTTTCCATATTCCAATGTCCCCAAGGACCAAAAGATTGAGTTGTCTTTTTTTTAAATAAACCGATAAACTAAAGCAAATTATCAAAAGAAAATAGATGCAAAATCGAATGAACTCAAGTAAGTCAAAACAACAATTAAAGGCATGAAAATAAGAAAAGAGAAATTTTATTTATGTACAAATAGGTCCCTAAGGTACTAGGTGAAATAAGGTTTGAGAACCGAACCATTAATAGGTAGATTCTCTTCCCACCCTTGTAAGTGTTGTAAGTTATTAGTTGATGGGCCTAACTTTTCAACAATCTGAAATGGGCCAACCCATAGGTGTTGAAACTTTGTATGTTTTCCCTTTTCATCATGCAGGTGATCCCACTTAAGAACCAAGTCTCCACCTTAAAATATTCCCTTCCCATATTTATGTTTATCAAACCATGTTTTGACAATATCATGTTGGTCCCTAAATCTCTCTTTGGACTTGAGCCTAGACTCTTCAGGTTTTAGCAAGGTATTAAGTCGAGCTTGTAAAATTTCGCTACCAAACCCTCATGAAGCTTGGGATAACTGAGAGGAAGGAAATAAAATGTTTGGGGGTAGGATAGCCTCTTTCCCATAGACCAGATTATAAGGGGGCACTCCTAAGGAATTATTGGGGGTAACCCTGTTTGCCCACAATGCATTGGGAAGAGCTATGTGCCAACTTCTCTGATTTTTGATAACAGACTTCTTTAATATTATGATAAGGTTTTTATTAGTTGATTCAGCTAACCCAGTACCTTGCGGATAATAATTCGCAGAATAATGCAACTTAATTCATTTTTCACTAGCAAATTCAGTTAGCTTAATTGATGAAAAATAAGATGCATTATCAAAGACAAGTGAAATTTGAACCCCAAACCTGGTCATGATATTTTCTTGCAAGAAGTCGATGACTGCGTCCTCGTTCACTTTGTGTAATGGAATTGCTTATACCCATGTTGTGAAGTAATCAATAGCCGTGAGGATATATTTTTGTTAATGAAGAATTAGGATTAATTTCTCCAATGATTTCAATACCCCATTGTTCGAAGGGCTCCAAAATAATAACCAGTTGCAATGGTCTAGCCACTTTTTCTAGTATTCCACCACTTCTCTGGCATATGTCACACTTTCTTACATAGGCATGAGCATATTTAAACAATGTTGGCCAGTAATATCCAGCTCTTAGAATCTTGTGGGGGCAGTAGTGTCTCCTGAAAAATGTCCTCTAGCAGGATCGTCATGCAATTTTTTGACAACTTTAGAGGCATCCTCTTGTTCAAGGCATCTTAGAAATACCCCATCATAGTTCTTCCTAAAAATAACTCCATCAATTATTTGGTAAGAGGATGACTTTAAACGAAGCATTCTTCTTTGTTTAGAATTCCAATGTTTTGGTAAATATCCTTGTTGGAGGTAATGTACCAGATCTATGTACCAGGATTCAGGAGCTGTAAAGATAGGACATATATCAATCATATGTAATTCCTCCCCATTTTGCCAATCATCATATTCATTATTCTGACTTTCAACCATTAACTGACACAACCCTTGTCCTTTTATAATGCTAGATGGTTTGAATTCCAAATCATATTCTTGTAACACTGTCACCCAATTCCCTCTTCGTCCACCCAGTTCCTTTTGTACAAAAAGGGTTCAGAAAGCCGAATGAGGGACAATTACCTTGGTTCTATTTTCATAATGTAAGGTCTAAATTGTTTAACTGCTTTAAATAATGCATATGCATGTTTGTCAATGGCAAGGTAATTCAATTCAGCACCTTGTAACCCAGTGCTCATAAATGATATGGGGTACTCATCTCCCATTTCTTCTCTCTATGTGAGCACTATTATGAGTGAATTTCTGAAGCAAACGTGTACAGAAAAGAATCTTTTTCAAAATCAGGACTTTTAAGAGAAGGTGCGTGAGCTATTGCTACTTTGATGTTGTTAAAGAAACCCTGCTCTGTATCAGTCCATTTAAATTGTACACTCTTCTTTACCATTTGTTGCAAAGGTTTTACTATCTGTGAAATGTTAGGGACAAAACTTCAAACAAAATTTATAGTACCCATGAATTATTGCATACCCTTTTTGTCGTGGGGTATGGGAATCTGAGATATGGCTTCTATTCTCCCCGGGTCTATGGAGATTCCCTACTTAGAAATAATATGGCCTAACAGTTTTCCCTATAATACTGCGAAGATACTTTTCTTAGGATTTAAGATATGTCGTATTTTCTACAACGATCAAAAAATTGTTTCAAATGAAAAACATGAGCTTCTCTCTTCTTAGAGAAAATTGTTACATCATCTAGATAAACTACCACATTGTGGCTAATTAAACTTTGGAAAGCTATATCCATTTCCCTTTGAAATGTAGCTCCAGCATTGATGAGACCAAAGGGCATTCGTTTGTAAGCAAATTTTCCCCACTTTGTTCGAAATGTGTTTTTCATCTTGTCGTGGTCTGCTACCAACACTTGGTTATAGCCATAAAACCAATATAATAGGGAGAACAGTGCAGAACCTGAGACCATTTGTAGGATTTGTTCCATTGGTGGAACTGGGTAATTATCTTTATCTGAAGCTCAGTTCAGATTTATGAAATCCACGCATAATCTTATCTCACCATATTTATTCCTTACAGGCACCAAATTTGCTACCCACTCTGAATGCCTAACTCTGAAAATGATCTTTGCATCAAGTAACTTCTTTACTTCATTTTGGATCATATGTTCCAGCTTGGGATGCATTTTTCTTAGTTGTTGTTGGAATGGTTTCACACATGATTTAATAGGAATGATGTGTTGGATGATGCGAGTATCATAGGTCTTCAAGTATTCATATGTCCAAGAAAAAAAATCATTATATTGTTGAACTAAACTGATAAATCTCCTTCTTTCTCCTGGTGAACAACATTTTCCCAAGTTCACATACTTGGGTTCTGCCTCTGTCCCTAGATTAATCAGTTCATACAACATAGATGAACAATTTGTTTTGAAATTAGCAGGTTTCCTAAAATATTTGTTTAGATCGAACATCCCTTCCAACATTCTCACTTCTTTAGGCATGAAGTTTCCACTTTGAATATTAGCTTGATGATCTTCATCATCAATTGCTAAATACTGGAAAGTTTCATCGTTCATTAGGAAATCTATGATTTGATGATCATCATCAAACACTCTCATGTTTGTAACAGTGTCTGGTATTGATGGCCTAAAAATGAGTTCAATAGAGCATTTGTTATTAGTGGGTACCAATCTTGCAGCAACAACAGCTAAAACATCAGTTGCAGCATTTTAAATCCTAGGAATTGAACTAATATTGAAAGCATTGAAATTTGTTATCAGATCCTAAACTTTAGTTTGATATCCTTTTAAGTGTGGTGAAAAACAATGAATTCTATTTCTAATTTTTTTGACAATTACCTCAAAATCACCAAATACTTTTAAATTCCTAACCTTAAGATCAATGGCTTTTCTTAGGACCTAGACTAGAGCTTCATATTCAGTTTTGTTATTCGTACATTCAAACTCTAGTCAACAAGAAAGAAATTGTTTGTTCTTTTCAAGATCAATCAGGACACAACTGACTCTTGATCCCTCTTGTGTTTTGGAACCGTCAAAATACAAAAACCAAAATCTATCTTCTAAATCTACTGGATTAGTGTTTCTTTCTATGTTAGGAACTAAATTAAATATATTACAATCAATATCCCCAATCTGTGAAAAATGAAGGATTTTGGACTATGTGTCTGACTCATGAATAACTTCATCAGCTTTATAATTTCCAGGTTCAATTTCTACAAAACAGTTACCCAAGATGAAAGATGAGAAGTTTATAGGTTCATTTTTCCCTTAGAATTGAGTCACACTATGTTTCATGGGTGGTTCTCTCATTACCTTAACCTGATTTTTACTATTATTATATGGCAGCCACATGTGTGACCAATCAGTTGCGAAGTACCCATTCAGTTTTGCAGACCAATCCCTACTCAAAATCAAACAATAGGCCTTTGGTATATCTACCACCATAATGTCTATAAACTGGAAAATTCTATCATCTACACATAACCGAATCAACACATTTTTCATTTCTCTTGTTACCTTGACTGCAGATCTATCCAACTGAATGATCTTACATGAGGATGGTGTAGGTTGACCATTGATATTTTTACATATTGAGAGTGGCCTAACATTAGATGAAACCCCAAAATTCACCCAACAATTATGCACATTGTGATTGAAAATCTCGAAAGACAACAAGAATGGAAAAGTTTGAGACTTGGACTTTTTCCCAATGCTAGCTTCATTAATTTCTTTATTCGATTGATTGTCATATTGAGAACTACTGGGTTGAGGTTCGAAAGCCTCTAGAAGCTTCTTTCGTTGCTGGGGTAAATTACACAATTCAAACAAAGAAATATATGCTTTCGTTTTCTTGATGTCCTATACTATGTCATACCCCATATCACAATTTACCAGACCTTTATTATTGTTTTTTGTTTTATTTTCCACAATTTTTATAGGTGTAATGAATGTTGGAACCTTATCTTTTTTGTTGACTAGATTAGACTTAGATTTTGTTTGAGTATTACTACTAATATTCTTCATACTTTATTGTATCTTCCTAATCTTAGGCAGTATTAAACTACCATCCATTACTGGTCCTTTGCTTCTAGTTGAAAGAGTTACTGATGAGAGTTGGATTTCTTCATCAGACTCCTCTTCACTTAGACCTGGTGTAGGTGCACAATCCCATAAGACCATATTGGTTTCATGTGACTTTGGGTTCATTTATTTTTTCTTTTTCCACCTATGGCTCTATTATTTGAGCATCTAATATTTGATTCATAACTAGAGTCATTGAGTTAATCCATTGTGGGAAACTCTTTTCAGAATGAGGTTCTTGATGAAAAGTGTAGAAATGATCCATTCCTACTTCATTAAAATTCAAAACATAAGAATTATACACAGGTGGTTGAGATATCCCACTTTCTTATCTTTTCTTGAAATAAGGTTTGAACTGTTTCGTGGATGAACTAGCTTATTTATCCTTTTCCAGATCAACAATCTTGTTTGATAATTTTTGTACCATCTTAACCATGTTTTTGAATCCACTTGAATACTCTTATTTAGGTCTGGTTAACAGGAATGATTTTTTACTGCTAAAATTATTTACCTCTGGTTCTGTGATGTGTTTGTTTATGCTGTGAAGTTAAGCTTCTACTTTGCTATATTCCTCATAAGTTTCTACCAAAGAAGGTTTTACTTACCTCTTGAAAAACATTTCTATGCTGGGACAAAGTGCTGAAATGTAGTATTATATTAAAGTTTCTTCAGTAGGGTTTATTGTAGCACTCAAATTATTCAGATGAGAAGCAAACCTCTAGTTAAAATCTTTCACTTTTTCCTTCTTATCCATCCTCAGGGATAACAATTATTTCATGAGAGTTTTAGCGTTTTTTTTACTACCAAAATTGTTCTTATACACCCTTTCAAAAGTGTTCCAATCTGTTATTGAATTTGCTTGTAAACCAAAATACCAAGCAAAGGCCTTAGTGTTGGATTTTTATCATTAAACTAGCAATACATTAGGATCTTTAACTGAGAGAATAACAAGCACAGCAATCAAACATAAGAGACAATGAACACATTGTTTATCCTCGGGGAAACCATAAATGGTGAAAACCCTGCAACTTCCTCAGAGATAGAATCAACACCAAAAGTAAAGCCCCAAAATAGTAAGGTGATCTCCCGACAGCAGTAACCTCTTTATTTCTAGCCCCAGTGTCTTCTCCTTCCTCAACTATGCGCTACACTTGAGTGTGTATGAGATGTGTGATAAATAGAGAGGCCGGCTCTCTATTTATACTAATTCCTAACTTGACTAAACCCAACTAGGTCCAACCTCTCTACGAGAGTCTAATAACCCTAGTGCCCCGGAACTGTGGGGACTTTAACCCTTAGACAATAGGAGGGTTTCCCACAATGACTTGAAATGACTTGTTTACATTATAGAACTTCCCGATAGGAACATCGAGGCATGACATGACTCGAGTACATCCCAGAATAAACATCGGGTTACAATACATAAGAAATACAAGTGAAATACATTCCGAAGTTACATATACATCAACACTCCCTCTTAACTAGGAAGGTATTCTTTCGTCACAATTTTCAGCACAAGTCTTCTTCTCTATATTATCTGGATCATCATCGAGTCCTCGTCATCTTCAAGTCATCTTCATCTTCAGGTCATCTTCATCTCCAAGTCATCTTCATCATCGAATCTGGATCATCATCACTGGATCTGGATCATCATCGCTGGACATCATCACTAAATCATCACGGGTGCTATCTCTTGATTCTTCTCATCATAGGAATTTCTACAGATCCAGCCCTTTTTCATGCTGGATGTACATCTACAGAGCTAGTCCTTTCTCATACTTGATGTATCATCACACAGAGCTAGTCCTTTTTCATACTAGATGTGGCATCCACCCAGAGCTAGTCCTTTTTCATACTAGATGAGTCTTCACAGAGCCAGTCCTTTTTCATACTGGATGTGGGATCCACCTAGAGCTAGTCCTTTTTCATACTAGATGATTCTTCACAGATCCAGTCCTTTTTCATACTGGGTGTGGCATCCACATAGAGCTAGTCCTTTTTCATACTAGATGAGTCTTCACAAAACCAATCCTTTTTCATATTGGATGTGGGATCCACTAAGAGCTAGTCCTTTTTCATACTAGATGAGTCTTCACAGAGCCATTCCTTTTTCATACTGGGTGTGGCATCCACTCAGAGCTAGTCCTTTTTCATACTAGATGAGTCGTCATAGAGCCAATCCTTTTTCATACTAGGTGTGGGATCCACTCAGAGCTAGTCATTTTTCATACTAGATGAGTCTTCACAGAACCAGTCTTTTTTCATACTGGGTGTGGAATCCACACAGAGCTATTCCTTTTTCATATTAGATGAGTCTTCATAGAGCCAATCCTTTTTCATACTAGGTGTGGGATCCACTTAGAGCTAGTCGTTTTTCATATTAGATGAGTCTTCACAGAGCCAGTCCTTTTTCATACTGGTTGTGGAATCCACACATACATCGGATAAAGGAAGGAACCAATCCTCTCACCATGTCACAACTCTTACATTCGACCATGGAAGGAACCAATCCTATCACCCTGTCAGAAGGGCACATCACTGACATTTGACCATGGAAGGAACCAATCCTCTCACCATGTCAAAAGGGCACAGCACAAACACATCACTTCCTCTTGGGAGGAATCTTGATCTGGAGAACACCAAGCTTCTCCCTAAAGTACTCAAACTTCACCCTGGCCAATGGCTTAGTCAACACATCAGCTATCTGTTCATCCATAGCAACATACTGGAGCTTCAATGCTCCCCTATGCACCATATCCCTGATATAGTGATACTTGATCTCAATATGCTTCGAATTGTCATGGAACACCGGGTTCTCCAACAACTTCACACAACTCTGGTTGTCACAGTATATACAAGTAGCATCTAACTGGAGATCAAATAAATCAGACAGTAGCTTCCTCAGCCATACTACCTCACAACTAGCTAAATAGGCTGCAACATATTCTGCTTCAGCTGTACTCAGTGCCACACAGGATTGCTTCTTGCTAAACCAAGAGAGCACACCTAATCCCATACTAAAGCAACACCCCGAAGTGCTCTTCCTATTGATGGCACTGCCTGCCCAATCTGAATCAACATAACCCTCTAGGTTAATCCTCTGATCAGTCTTATACTTGAGCCCATAATCAATTGTACCCTATAGGTACCTCAGAATATGCTTTGCAGCAATCAAGTGAACATTTCTCAGATATGTCAAAAATTGGCTCAAGGTGTTCATAGCAAAGCAAATATCTGGTCTTGTGTTCGTCAAGTACATCAAGGACCCAATCATATAACGATACATCGTGGCATCAACCGAATCTGATGAAGCATCACTCAATAGCTTTAGGTTCGATGCCATAGGTGTGGTTAATGCCTTGCAGTCTGTCATCCCAAATCTCTTTAGGATCTCTACTACATACTTCCCTTGTCCAAGGAATATTCCATCTGCATTCTGCCACATCTCCATACCTATAAAATAATGCATCATACCCAAGTCCTTCATTTCAAACTCGGAAACAAGCTTCCTCTTCGTATCCACAATCAATGCATCCATACCTATTACAAACAGATCATCTACATATAGTAGGAGCATCACTCGGTTGCCATATTCAACCTTGTAGTAAAGGTTGGAATCTGCTTTACTCTTGGTAAATCCCAAACTGGATAGGAAGCTGTCAATTCTGTCGTACCATGTCTTGGGTTCCTGTTTCAAGCCATACAGGGATTTCTTCAATCTACACACATGAGACTCCCTGTCATGTGTCTCAAAACTGAGTGGTTGCTCCACATACACTTCCTCTTCCACTACACCATTCAAGAAAGCAGTCTTGACATCCATCTGGTGTATCTTCCACTTCATCACTGCGGCCAAAGAAAGTACTAATCTGATAGAAGTGCATCTAGCCACAAGTGCAAAAGTTTCTTCATAATCTATTCCTTCTTTCTGGGATAAACCACAAGCAACAAATATTTCTTTATATTTTTCAATGCTACCATCTACAACATGCTTGATATTGTAGATCCATTTTGAAGTTACGATAGACTTCCCTTATGGTCTTGGGACTACATCCCAAACATCGTTCTTCATGATTGACTGATACTCTTCGATCACAGCATCCTTCCATTCTTTTTGTTCTGCCGCTTCTTCATAATTGGGAGGTTATTTATCGATGAAATCACATAATAAGGCTACATATCTGGAGCATGATCTGGTCCTCTTTCTTTCTCTGTGATTCTCTTCTATAGCCCCATATCTTTCCGCACCTTGGATAGCTTCCCGTACCCAAGAAGGTTTCCTCTTATTAGGATTCTTCTCCTGAGGTGGATCTACATAATCCTATGGTTCTTCAAATTCTTGATCTTCTTCTTGAGCTTATTTGTTCCTGGTTGTATCATGAGTTCTAGGTACTTGTTCTTCTTCAGGTTCTTCAGTAGGTCTCTTTCTGGATTTGCTGTAAGCTGATTCTTCATCAAATGTTACATCCTTGCTGATGTCAATATTTTTTAATCCTGGAAAGTATATTCTGTAATCCTTCGAGCTTTCAGAGTATCCCACAAATATACCCTTCTTTCCTGAAGGATCTAATTTTGTCCTCTTCTCTTTTGGAATGTGTATGTACACAAGATATCCGAATATTTAAAGATGGCTGACTTCTGGTTTCTTGCCAGAGAAGACTTCTTCAAGAGTCTTGTTCTCGAGTACTTTGTGTGGAGTACGGTTCTATACATACGACGTTGTTTTGGAAGCTTCTTCCCATAGATGCATGGGAAGATCTTGATCATGAAGCATTGCTCTTGCAGCTTCCACGATAGTTCTATTCTTCCTTTCTACAATCCCATTCTGTTGTGGATTATATGGGGTGGACAACTCCCTCTTAATCCTTGAGTCTTTGCATAACTCTTTGAATTCATTTGAAGTGAATTCTCTGCCATTATCTGATCAAAAAGTCTTGATCTTCTTTTCAGTGTTGTTCTCAATAAAGGCTTTGAATTCCTTGAACTTGCTGAATACTTCCTCTTTGTTCTTCATGAAGTAAATCCATGTCTTCCTAGAAAATTCATCAATAAAAGAAACATATTACACATACCCACTTAGTGAGCTTGATGACATTGGTCCACATACATCGGAGTGGATGATTTCCAAGATTCCTTTTGCTTTGCTTTCGCTACTTGGAAATGTCTTCTTTGTGTTCTTTCCTTTCGCACATCCTTTGCAGACCCCTTCATGTTTTGTTTGAACTTCTGGAAGACCTTCAATAGCTTTGCTTGCAAGTGGTAGTGCTTTGTAATGCACATGTGCAAGCCTTCTATGCCAAAGTTCATTTGGTTCTACTGAGTCATGAACCAAAGCTTTTTCTGGTTGGCCCTTCAACTTGTGTAGCCCTCCTTCTTGTTCCCCAATCACTATTGCATCGTCAAAAGTCTTTCCCTTTAGCCACATAATAACTTGGCCATATACAAAAAAAAACTCTCATTCCTTTTGTATCCAATGCAAATATGGAGAGGAGGTTCTTCTTTAGTCCTGGTACAAACAATACATTTTTCATCTTCATAGACTTTCCAGAGTCTAGTTTATAGGAGGATTCACCACTACCTTTTATTAGATACTAGTATTCATCCCCAAGTTTCACCTTGTGAGGTCACTCATGTTCAGATAGTTTCACAAATGATTCTTTGAATCCCGTCATATGCTTGGAATCACCACTGTCTATGAGCCAATCATTGCTTCCATGTGAAATAGTTCCCATGAGAGCGGAGATCGGTACACATTCTTCATCACTTGAAGAACCACTTTCTTGTCCGATTCTCTTTGTGGAAGGTTCATCATCCTCTGCAGCATGAGCATGATGTCTTCTATTGTTTCCCTTCTTCTTCTTTGAATTCCCTTTGTTAGGGAAGAATTTGGATATGTGACCTTTCTCATCACATGTGTAACATCTAACAGTAGCCCAATCTCTTCTAGAGTGATGAGGCTTACCTTTGGAGTGATGATGGTCCCTTTTGGTTTTCTTGGTGTGGGTTGTGAGAGCTTGATATTCACTTCCCATATTTTCTTCTCGAGCTGCTATCCAAGCTTCTTCTTGAGAGAATTCTTCCCATAGTCTGTTGAACTTGACTAACTTATTTTTGGCATATATCCCTTGAATGAAAGAGTCCCTTGATCTAGGGAGACCGTTCAAGGTGGTCATCACAATCTCTGCATTTTCCACTTCTTCATCTACTGCTTCTAGTTGTTCCTTGATTTGAGATACCCTTGTAAAGTAAGACTGGATGGTCTCAGCATTCTGGATATTTACATTCTTCAGTTGGTTTCTCAGAGTCATATTCCCATTTATGTTCTTCCCTTCAAACAATTTGGTTATGGCATCAAACATAGATTTATGTTTCTTTAGGGAGGACACCTGTGGTATGAGGTGATCCTTGATAGAATAAAAAATGATTCTCTTTGCCATAACCAACTTCTTCTTATGTAAGGCCTTAGCCTCATCTCCCTCTAGAACTAGAACCTCCTCATTAATATAGGAGTCCAAATCATTTTCTTCCAGGACCAGGGAGATCCTATACTTCCAGGATCAAAAGTTATCATCTCCCTCAATATTTTCATCAAGCTTGGTATGATGAGACATCTTAACTAAGAACCTCAAATGGAAATACAAAATATTTAGATCTTACCAGGTTAATATGTCGGATATGGATTTGGAGCTGAAATCTTGCAGTGCTGGTTCAGGAGCATATTAGGATTTTTCTTTTCCAGAGTTCTATCCAACCAAATGCTTTTAATTTGATCCCTAACTTCGATTTTGGGGAGGAAATCAATCCATGTCTGGGCTCACTAAAAAATTCCTCTTCTATGGAAAGCCGTAATTTTCGGCAGTAGTGTTGGGTCCAAAACTGAAAAACCTCATAATTGGATTCTGCTTCGATAGAAAAATGCACCCTAGGGAGGAGAGTTATTCCAACCTTCTTTTTCTGAAAATATATGGAGAGAGATCCACAAAGTAGGAAGATCTAGTTCCCACAACTGCACAGTGTCTTCTTCTCAGGTTAGCTCTGATACCATGTTGGATTTTTTTCATTAAACTAGCAATACATTAGGATCTTTAACTGAGAGAATAACAAGCACAACAATCAAACACAAGAGACAATGAACAGAATGTTTATCCTCAAGGAAACCATAAATGGAGAAAACCCCGCAACTTCCTCAAAGATAGAATCAACACCAAAAGTAAAGCCCCAAAATAGTAAGGTGATCTCTCCATAGCAGTAACCTCTTTCTGTCTAGCCCCAGTGTCTTCTCCTTCCTCAACTATGCGCTACACTTGAGTGTGTATGAGATGTGTGATAAATAGAGAGGCCAGCTCTCTATTTATACTAATTCCTGACTTGACTAAACCCAACTAGGGCCGACCTCTCTACGAGAGTCTAATAACCCTAGTGCCTCGGAACTGCGGGGACTTTAACCCTTAGCCAATATGAGGGTTACCCACTATGACTTGACATGACTTGTTTACATTATATAACTTCTCGATAGGAACATCAAGGAATGACATGACTTAAGTACATCTCGAAATAAACATCGAGTTACAATACATAAGAAATACAAGTGAAATACATTATGAAGTTACATATACATCAACACTTAGCTTAAAATGTATGTGGAAAGATTCTGCATACCATATCTTCTTGTTCCACTGCTAAAAGTTCCAAAGCCAAATAGAAACTTTGTAGGTGGTCATCTACTGAAATGGATTTTCTAGGGTCGAACTTAGGTAATGTCTTTTCAGCATTCTGAGGAAAAACATGCAAAGGAGAAGCTAGCTTGAGTGGTGTTCTGGATATCCAAGCCGGTGGTGGATTAAGATTTACGGGTTGATTAGCATTTGGGGGTACATTTACAGCCATGATTCTATGAGGAATATGTGGTGGATACTGAACAGGTGACTATAATGGAGACTGAAAAATAGGGAAATCAGGTCCCAACTAATCAAGTGATTAGACAATCTCTTGTATGGACAAATTCACTAAGTCCTCCAAATTTCCCACCAAAATGGAATCTTTAGTGTAAATAGGTACTTTCCTGGAAGCCTTCCTTCTCGGTATTTTAGGGATTGTTTTCAATCCTCCAATTTTATTCACATAAGACCTCGTATGTCTCCTCAAGTGGTTAACTACTTCAAATGGAACAGGGTAGAGGCATTCTGAATTTTCTTCATCAGAGCCTACTCTTTCTTCAAAAATGAAATCCTCGGGAAACTTAGTTTCAGAGTTATCACCAATGGAATAGTTTCTAGTAAACGGATTTCCTCTTCCATCCATGCACTAGAGGCCCTCCTTCTAGTGCCAAAACTATTGATGCCTGGAAAATACCAGGTATTGACAGTAAGTATTCTCCCCAATAATCATTCCCAATTAGATCATTTACTGTTTGGAATGGGGATCTGTCTAGTTAGTGTCCCGACTACCATAGAATTAAAAGAATGCTTTAAATCGGTTTTATCAGTTGTGGCCCTGTCCACCATTTATGTATTTTATGTATTAAGGGATGAAACACAAGTGCCTAAACTAAATGCAGGTGATTACCAAAACAATAACCTCAAAAGTGAGTTGTGCAGGTTCTTACCTCTCTCCTTACATGAATAAATTGATCCTCAATCACCCAAAGCAAAAAATACTAAACTAATTTACCTATCCCCAGGGGAGTATAGTTTATATCTAATTAAGTAATGTGTTTTACTATTTCATGTGGAATCCTACAGGTAGATGTTCAAATTCTTCATACCTAAATACAACAATAAAATATAAACAAAGATAGCTCTGTCATGTGAAAACATTCATTACTCATTGCATGCACAAGATTATTAACAGAAAGTAAAATCATTCATAAAATTGCATAAGTAATTCAACAAGTTAGAACGATCTCACAGTTGTATAGCGAGCTAAAACATAAATAGTTCAGTATTCAAGAATCCACACAATCCATTTGGAAACTTGTACAGTCCTTCCTCTAGCAAAATTTGGTTCTCGTTATTTATAAAAGAATTAGTTCTCATTAAAATAAATTCAGCATCTATGTGCTAGAAAAGAGTCCTTTCTAATCTCGATTATACCCCTATTTATACATTTACAAATGACTTTTGGGCTACCCCTGCCCTTTGGGTTTCCTTAACTCTTCGATTTACAAAATGTTTCCTCTAGTGATTGGAACTAGGAAAGTAAAAATAAGATAAGATAATTACAAAAAGCACCACAAGCAAATAATACAAAACTTAGGGGGACCCATCTAATCCTCCAATGAGCTCTTTCCATGCATGAGCTTCTTCAGTGATAGCTCAATAGTCTACTGGCTCCGACAATTGTGAAGTAACTTCATGCTTATCCAGCTGACATTTGATCTCTTTCACCTTTGGTGGGGTATGTATTAACAAGAATTCTAAGAGATATTCATGAACAGAAGCTTGCGCAACCCAAGTTCTGATTGCTTCCCCATCAATTATTTCAATCTTTTGAATATTTTTTTCATTTGCCTACAACTTGTCCTAGAGATTCTTCAAATGTTGATCTTTCCCTGGAAATTCCTGAATCTAGGTTGTTGCTGAAGCTTCACATCTATTATTTGTCATGCATATTTTCTTGTAAAACTCCTTAAACTTTTCCACGGTATTTTAAATTGTTGTGTTCAATCGTACTACTGCCTTCCTGCTGAAATCTAAGAGCGCCAACTCCATCTTCAATCCTCTTGCTATTTTTTGGGGCATGTGATCAGGAAAACTGAATTGGCTCCAATCCAAGTTGGCTGACTGCGACACTAGTCCTGTGACCTCTAATAACTCTTTCCTGGAATCTGAGGAGTTATCTACTATTTCCTTCAGTCTGGCCTCTATTTTCTTAATCTTATATACTTATTCCACCAATTTTAATTTGACTTGGTGTATTTTCCTTTGCATTAAACAAGCTTGACTATGGAAAGGAGTAATATCAGGATTTTTTTCATTAGTTTTCTTGATTTGAACTTCCAATGAGTTGTTTCGTGCCTCCAACTCTAAAATCTTATTTTCCAAGTCTTTCTTTTCTCCCTCAGTGATGGTATTTGAAAGCACTAAGGCCTCTCTGATTCTAAAACTTAGTAGGCCTCCTGGAGTCTTTCAAACTCTGAAAGAGTGGCCTCATGTTTCCTCTTCATCTTTCGACCTTCTCCTCTCTCTCGTTTATCAAAGTATCCTTCATTCTTACCATCTTCTCTTTTTTTTGACCTGCAGTTTCTTTCAGTATGTCAAAATTATAAGCATTTGCTTGAGCAACTATGACACTGATTGAGGCCATTAGTTGTGTATCTTCATCGGCCACCCTCTCTACCTCCTCTCTTCCTCTATTGGTTGATTCATTTTGCATCATTTCCTCTTCTTCTTTCTTCCTTTGTTGTTCTTCTTCTTTTTTCCTTTGGGCCTCTTCAACCAATAATTTCTCAGTTTCTTCTACCAATATGTGGGCCTCTTCTTCCTTCTTCTTGGAAACTTCTTCTTTCTATTTCTGCTATTTAGTAGTGCTAATGTTGTTGCCTTCGCCTCCTATAGTTGTGATTTTGTTCTTGAACCATTTTTTCAAAGCATTCATGTTACATACATTTCGGTATATCTCCTCATCCTTGTCAAAATTATTGGAGTATTCAAAATGTACCCCTACAAATGCACAATATTTTGAAACCTTGTCCCAAGCGTCGTTTATGCGGAAACTTTTCTCCCTGAAATGGAAATTTTCTAGATCTCTTACAAAGTTAGGGGCACTCTTCATATTAGTAAATTTAGAACTACCAATTCAAAATGGCAGCGATGGGTAGACGGCTTTCTTCATATCAAACAAGAAGGTCCCAAACTCGTGTATGTACAACTTTCTTACCACTTCTTTATGGATGACATAATATGTGGCGTATCTTGGTAGTAGAGAAGGAGCCTGAAATCCTCCATACATTCTCAAATACAAACCTTCCTTGGAGAAAAAGTAATCTCCAGATTCACTTACCGTCTCCATTGATCCTTTGAACATGCAATTGCATTCTTTAAGAAAAATCAGCTCATACAATGGTAGAAAAAAATCCTCACAGACGGTCTTGTAAAAACTAAAATACTTGTGTGCCCACAAGATTTGATACGCGGAGCACACAGGAGTCCTAGCAGAATCCCAATCACAATTTAGCTCTAGGGATGGGTGCGTACATAAGATACAATCAATAAAAAAGGAGCTCATGTAGAATTCAAAATTCCTTTGAGTTAGACCTCCTAATGTTGTAACTATGCATGATGATAGGATTTCTTCCATGACGTCTTCTCAGTTGAATATAGTTCCCTGCATGGCTACATAATATATTAGCGGAATCCATATCATCTTATAGAACCTCCCATTTTCCTGGCCGAAGATCTGATTTAGCATAAGGGATATGAGTCGATACAGGGTGCGCAAACTGGCAGTCTCATATTCTCCTGAGGCTTTTTGGTGAAACTAATTCCTAGATATCATTTGATTAGCACAGTTGAACAAATACAAATACAGATCCCTTACCCATTTATTTGTCATAAAAATATGGGGTGTTGGTAGCTTGTAGTATTTGGCAATGTAGGTGGGGCTGAAGGAAGCAAAAGGTTGTTTTTCCATGTTTGACACAATCATAGTAGATACATCTTCCTGAGATAGGATCCAGCCGATCACCTCAGCACAAGGGAATATCTCAGGGAGTGTAGCTACTTTTGTTATAGCGGATCTTCATATGTTTACATACAATGGTATGTCCTCCAAGACTGCATCTGGAACAATCTGGTCATTAATCATTTGATAAATATGTCCCCATTTAAATTCTTGTTCAACTCCTGTGATGACTTTCATATCCTCATAAATAATTTCCATTCTAGGTAACATCTCCATGTCTGAGTCCTCTCCTGTGACCTTATCCTTCTTTTTCCCTTTCTTTGGCATGGTGTTGTATGAGGATTGAGGCTGTAATATAAACATACCAATACATGTCTTAGAGTTTCTATGATCAAAATCATGCATTCATCATCAATAAAATACAATGAGATGAACAATTATTATTAAGATAAATAAAACCTAGATAACAAAATATAAGATTGTATTCAGTATTGAATATGATGGAGAGAAATAAAATTGTATTTACCGACTCATCTTTGAACATCTCAAATGGCCCTGTGATATAAAGCAAAGGTTATCCAACTACTTCAAACATTAGTTCAAAACTGTATTAGTTCAAATGTAAGCTCTATATGCTGCCATGGGGTTAAGATCTCTGACTCTGAAAATCAATCATCTAGTGGTTTCTGTGAAGATCATTTTGCACATTTCCTAACTAGGTTTTCTTACACACTTTACCCACACACACTGCTTGAAACATAAACATGCAGGGGCTTCTCCTCTCAAAATCCAATGACACCCCTATGGCGGCTTTGTAAAGTAGGGAGAATTGAACCCTAGTTTGTCTTCATAGACCAAGGACAGCTCTTGAAAACCCTATGTTGTCCAATGGTGGTATCCTCCGCTGTCACTACACATCAATATGAACCAGAGGAAGTGCATTCAGTGAAACGCTCAGCTAGCGAAAACCTCCCCTATGAAAAAATATGACACACCAACGTCCATGGCCTGAGCGGTGAAGACGGGTGGTATGGAGCAGCTGAGAAAACCCCCCACAACCATGCTAGAAAAAATGCCAAGCATTTTGGCATGCCCTGACTTGGGGAAAATCCTCCAGAGGTCAGTGAGCCCAAATTTACTTTTTAAGGATTTAGGGAGGTATGGTCATTGCAAATCTTGGTTTGATGCTTGAGAAAAAGAGTATTTTTCTGTAATGAGTTGTGAGGAAAAAGAATAGGGTTTAAGCCATGAGACGTTTGACAGAAGAACCGATGATATCATAGGCATTGTTGTGATCCTCCTTAAAGGTTTTGCTATTGTTGTTTTTAATTTTCAAAAGGATTTCAAAGTAGAATACTAAAATGTCTTATGGCCTACAACAAGGGTTGTGTCCTGTCAAACATTCTTGATTTAGTTTAAAGCTTTTCTTTAGAGTAAATACTGTATTTTTAGTTGGGTCTTTTGAGTCGTGAGGCCACTATGTTTTTATTTTTGTCATGGTTTTGAAATTTGATATAT
>LPNX010193664.1:0-16241 GCA_001517045.1 Pseudotsuga menziesii
ACAAATATATTATGGCATGTGACCCTTCATATATATTATCTGTCTGCTTAACAGCCTGATCAAAAACATTTTTTATAAATTAAATAGAATTCATAATTTTGAAACTAAACAACCATCAGATACAGCTATGAAATCCCTTTACTTTTTTGGAATTTCCATAACTATGGCCATTCTTTCTCCTATAAAACCCTAATCAAAATATTCAAGAAACCACTGAGTGGTCTGACAAGAAAAGTCACGGCTTGAAGCTAGAATTTAAAATTTATCACCATCTATTTCATTTAAGGTTGAGAAGGATCAAAACCAAATTCATGAAGTCGAGGTTGTGAAAGCCATATCTACTCATTACAGATAGCCACGAAGGATTTTAAAAAATTAAAATACCAAACGGAGCAAACAAGGACCACAGCTGAGTCCATAAACCAAAAACATGGAAGTTCCATCACTTTCCACCATTAGTGTGCAGGAGAAACCCCAGGTGAACTGAGGCTTACCAGGGTGAATGCCCTTAAGTAATCCATTGGTAGAACTTTGCAACTTCAAGATTGGCTTGGAGAACCTGTGCAGGGAGAAGAAAACCAAGTACGGTTAGCTATTTCTATTTTACATTTTAACATTTGAAAACTGTGCAAATAAACTACAAGGAGTAATAATGGCTTTTCTTACCTTATAGAGGTGAGTAATTGGGTAGTCGAGAAAATATTAGCCACGTCGAGAAGGTTTCAAACCCTCTACACAAAACCAGCAGCAATAAAAACCAAACACTCTTCATGTAGCAATTCTTTCACGTTGGTCACAGTCATTACTTGCACACAGAGATTTTACTCTCACATTGAAATGAAGGTAAATTTATCCCAACCTCTTTTCCTCTTCACAGTCAAAACAACCACCCCACTATGGATAGTAAACTGCCTAATCAACCTTCTTCACCAGCTCAATAAGATTCCAGAGGCTCATGTGCGTTTTTGGAGGTTCGACAATTTACATGGTGGCCATGAGCTCTCGGCTCGACCACGCCACAAAACAAACAAGAAAGCATGTTTTTAGGGTTTCAACAATTTTATATGTCATAATAAGTAAGAGAAACCCTATCCCTCTTTTCCAACCATGTGTCCTTCAATATCTTTCAAATTATGGGTTTTGAACCAAAGTCGTAGTCACATTTGCAATATGCACAATCATTAGTTTAAGTCAAAATTTCTTATAATGTTTTGTAAAGAATCCATATCTCATATCGATTCCTTGTCCCTAGACCATAGTATATATATGTAGTCTTTGCATTATGGAAATTTATCTAGTTTTACCAAGGGACCAATATTTAACCGTAGAATATCTATGTTTATCTTGCTTTAATGTCTAAACTTGATAATATTAAGACCCCATGATGAAGATAATTCTATCTTCCTTAAAGTGCATAACCTTAGATCTTGTTATAGTAGGTGTTCATTTTACTTATAGGTTTGTGTATAGTATTAGTTATAAACCCAAACATTTATAAGAGTCCCTCATTTAAACTAACGCTTGTTTTGACAAAGGCAGTTTAATATTCAAGAAAGATAGTCTAGTTTATGAAGATGCCTAATTATAGGAACCCTGGAGAAAGGGTCATTATGTAAATACCTTTAGAAAAAATATTATATTATTGAAAACTAGAGCTCATATAAAACCAAGTTTTATATATAATAAAACCAAGTAATAATACATGATTGGGAGAAATCATAAACCTGGAGTATTTTAATGTTTACAACAACAAATCAAATTGATATGAACAAAACCATATTCCAACATGCATAATATATCTTTTCTTTTATAAAAAAATTAGGTCATATATTCTTATGGATAGAAATATAAGTGTTCTTAAACATTTTATTTTGAAACTTATAACCATATAGTGAAAAATACAAAGAAGAAAGAACTACTTGGATCACCTATTATGGTAGTAAACTGAAATGCACATAACCTATCCTTTCACGGTTTTGTTTTACCATCAGTATGCAGTTTGATAACATTTGCAACACCAATATTACCTCTTACAAGGTCAAGCTGAAATCAAACATCTTATTTACTAGCATTTTATCCTATGCTAGTGGAGTATCACTCTTGACTAGAATTTTACTGGAACAAATTGTTTACCTGTTTAAAACCTGTAAAAAGAACCATCATTCCACTGTATTAGCTGTAAGCTAAGTAAGCCCCAATCTCACCCTAGATTCTATCCTACTTGACAAAAGAAAATGATACACAATTAGCATCGGTTAAGATACAGTTTCCATTCTCACCTTTTGAAATACTAAACCTGTTGTGTTTAACCTTCTTAACATAGTACTTTAATATAAACTATTAAATTATTGAAAACTATAGAAGAGAAATTCTCATTGCAATTATTACTGGTTGAATAACCTCTAACAGTTAGTGGTTCTCTAACAATGACATTATTAACATTTTATGTTACATGAAAAATTTAAATATTTTATGAATTTTTGGGTTATTACAATTATCTACAAGGAAATTAGACAAATGCTGCACTCAGGGGATTATCTTCACAAATTCATTCTGCTAGATATGCTACAACCCCACAGATTGAGTATAATAAAGATATGATAAAGATGTCATAGGATAATATCATCAAGAACATTCAATACTAGATCAACTCCATACTCATGATAGAGATGTAGAAGAAACCCTTATAGAAGTAATGATAGATATCAAACAAGTCCTGACCGTCACTGGTAAAATCAATAAAAGGACTAAAAATATTTGGGTAAAGCAAAACCCAAGGAAAAAATTAGATATATATAGACTACCTCTAAATTTCCAATCTCATGAAATGTTTTTCTGGCTCCTTCCATTGGAACAACAGTAGCCAAAAAATAAATAAAGAATAGAAGCAAGGTTGAGATTGGACGAGAGACAAATTCACCCCAAGAAACCTGGGAAATGGTACTCCAATCAATCCTTCCCACAACTGAGGCTAAAAATTCCCAAGTAAGACAACCCATGAAAGGACTCCATACCATATGCACAGACCTCCACCTCCAGGTCTGGAAGATGGAATGAATATTAACCAAATGCCATGGTCACCAGAAGTTCTATAATGGAACTTGAATGGATCTAGTACTTAGCAGATAGAATTGATGATACACAGAATGTTTACTATCTATAGATCTTATGTAGCCAATGGAAAATATCCTACTTCTTGTAGAATGATAATATCAACGTTTACATGATCCCTGCAAAAATGGTGGTAAAAAAAATGACAATGGAAACATGGAACAAATGGGAACAAACAAAAATAAAAAATGTAGAGGGACTTGAAGAGTCTAACCTAATAGGTTGCATGACTACAGAAATAATAAAATACTGAGGAGGAATAATAGGAAATATGAGAGCTAAAAACACCCAATTCCTGCTAAATATGAAAAACCTCCTAGATTTTGAACAGTTTCATCGATATTGGGTAATCAGAATATAGGATGTAGAAAATGGTGATAGCAAAGTTTGGAAGAAAAATACATTTCTGCATTGCCAAAAAAATTTCCAAGGATTTTTCACAAGTTCTTTAAGAAAACAATCCTTGACAGAGTACAGTTGGGATGAATACTATGACATCATACTCAGCTGTATAGGAGATATATGCATGAGGAGGACAACCGCCAAAGCTACTCGAGAATATATTCCAAGAAAAGCAGGAGTATGCAGACAATACAGAATGCAAGAACCATACTACCCCCAAAGAAAATAGAGAACAAAATAACAAAATCCTAGAAAAAAGGAAAAATTGAAATACTATAAGTATGTATATCCTGAGATATCCTGAGAGATACACGAAATACAAGAAGAAAAAGGACGAAACCCAAAAAATATGGCAAATGGTATTCCACTTGAAGCATGATAAATTCATTTGTCCTTTGCTTATACAATTAATATTCGACCACTTTATGTATATTTCATATTTGACTTTTAAAAAGAGGACGCGTAGTCCCTTAGGACTGAAGAATACATGTTACAAACAGTTTATCAAGAATGTAATTTTGTTCTCCTATGATAATAAAAATAGGCTTTTTTCCAAAGGAAAAAAAAAACTTACATAGAGTATCTTTATATAAAGAGTGCATTAAACTAAAATTCACCATATTTTTACTTTTCTACTTGTGGCAAGTGAATAAAGGATATTTCTTATACTGTAACACATTAAAAGAAAATCCATATTCTATTTATTAAAACTGGAAATAGAAGAGAGAGAGAGAGAGACCTTAGATTTTATTAATTAACAATGCACAAAAGAGAAGCTGCCCTATTTCATGTAATATAAATAAATAGAATGGAGCACACAAGATTCACAATATTAATAGACTTGTTTTATTTAAATCAGACAAATTTATCTTCTCAGAGGAGAATAGAAGTGTCGTTCATCCAACTGACAGGCCATTTTGTCTCTACAACTCTAAAATAAACAAGCTATGTTTGACATTTTTATCCTATATTCAAATCAGACAAATTTATCTTCACAGAGGAGAAGACAAGTGCCATCAATCTTTCTTGCAAACCATTTTTTTTATGCACCTCTAAAATCAACAAGCTTTGTTTGACAGTTTTATTTAGAGCACAAGGAAATTGATTTAAATGCATCAATTTTCAAATAGCAATAAAAGATGAAAGAGCATATATAACTTTTCATGCAAAAGCAAACTGTAACTATTTCAACTTTCCTACACATTCTAGCAGTTCCAAGTTAAACATCAATTTTTTACCTTTATATCTCTAGGTGTATGGAGTTCCACTTGAGTTTCTAAAACAACCTATACTTTTAGAATAAAATTTTTTCATATATGTAAATGGGTTGTGTATGAACTAACACAACATCTTTGGGTTAAGTATGTTGTTAGTCAATATTTGATGTGTCATGACAAATGATACACCAGGATTGAGTAAATATTTGACCCAAAAACTGAGTAAACAGTCATCAGAAGAAATGTGTAGCCAACCTATGAGAACACTGAACATTTCCCAGTTCTTTAAAATCTTGCGTTCTCTCTTGGCATTAAATATAGACTTCCATTTTAGAAGTGTATCAAAGAACTGATCTCTGTCCCAAATACGGTTATTAATGTGATGAGTAAAATCAAAAGCAAGAACATAAAACTCAAGTAACCCAGGTAGTCTATTATGACATATTTGTCAAACCACACATTCAAACCAATAACCCATACACACCAGTAGCAAGAGAATCACATCACAGAAGTAAAGAAGGGTAGAAACACAAACTATTTGACAAAATTAGTGACTCAGAAAACTCAGCAAACAAAACATCTGAGCACATCAAGGGTGAAACATTTCATCCTATGATCTGAGCATAAATATTGTCAGTGGACGATTATGCACCTATAGCATACCAAAAATAAATGACTTGTATGTTGAGCATTCAAAAGGGGCAATATCTATTTTCACCTTTGAAAATATGGGTATTATCATATCAATGTGAGAAAGAAAATTTTGATTGTATGTTGTTATAGCTCAAAATGACACATCTCTGCCTATGACCACTTTCCCATGATTATGTTGCATGTTGACACTTCATGAAAGTCACTAAAAAAACACCTAACTTAGAGGAACCATATCTAGAGTTATGTAACTCTGTTTTATCTCTTATTTGCACCATTAGAAAGGTATCTGAGTTAGCTAAAAAATTTCAAAAGACACTAAAGACTAAACATTCCTAGAAGTACCCTAAAAATGATTTTTTTATTCATACACGAGTTGCCTTAAGGAAACCCACGTATTGTACACGACTTGTCTATATAATACTCGTGTATACCCTGAAAACATGACTATTTGCATTGCAACCCACATGTCATATGCGAGTATTTGCATTTCAACCCGCATATACCTATTGCATATGCGACTGATGTCTCTGCAACTCGTGTATTCATGTCAAAAATATGTTTTTCGAAGTTTGGGTAGTTTGGTTAGTTATGCAACTGATTCCTTCAGTTGTAACTAATTTTTCTTAGACCCTATCTCTTTAGAAACATATAAATAGATGTAGGGAGGTCCATGAGAGGATACTTGAACTTTTACATTGTCATGCTGGAGGAATTGGGACTCTCTTTCCCCCACCTTTTCCCTAGTGATCATCCTCTTGTGTTGCAGAGCTTGGAGGCTAAGTTCCTTGGAGAAGAGAAGCAGCAGAACCAGATCAAGATTTAGTGAGGTGCCAAACTTGAAGAGAAGGTATACTTGTACTTGTTTACAAGATTAATAAAGATGTGATTCCTTCTTATTTCCAAATCATTTTTCAATGTGTGATTGAATTGATATTTATGATAAGATGTTTATGTTAATCATAATAGTTTCCCATATTGCTTTGATTATCATTTCTTTATATGTGGTCATATTGGTTTGAGGAAGGTATAATTCATTTTGTAGGTCTCTTGGAGCAAGAGGAGCAAGAAGAGGATTGAAGGGCTTCTTGGATCAAAAATAGTTTGGCTAAGGTATGAACCATTCCAATCTCTAATATTGCTTGTATTTACTTGTAGAACTATATGCATCTCTCTTTCAACCCCAGTACGTTGATGGACTCTTAAACCCTAGCCATATGAAACTTTCCTTTACAACAAAATTGGTGACACCATTGGGGATATAATTTTCTATTTGGGGTTTATTTGTATTTCATTCAGCATTTTGTAAAGTTTTATGTCTTTCTTTCCACTTAGGAACACCTTCTAAGTCTGATAGTACACTTCCCCTGCCTTCCTAAAGTAGTTTTTGACATTTTTGGGGATTTTTTCCACCCATACGCAAGTTGCAGACTGAACAGTCATGTGTTTGGTTTGTACACACAACCTGCTATACTGTCAAACCATGTATGGCATGCAACATGTTAGTAGTACAACCCTCGTGTGCCCCTAAAACAATGTTTTTTCCTCATTTGTGTGGTTTTTTCTGCTATTGTGGGTTGTTTGGAAGGTCTTTTGGGGTCCTCTACAGGTACATAACTCCAGGGAGTTAGTGTCATCCATTTTGGGTGTTATTTATCTATTTGGAAATTCCTTTTGTGGAATTAGGTTTTTCTCTTTGCTCATGGCCCCACCCCCATCGCTTAGCATGATTTTTGGCTTATGTTTCTGGTCAGCCTCTGTTAGTGATCTTTGTCTGAACTTAGAAGCTTATTGGTCTTTGTTTCCTTCTTCTTTTGTTGGTTAACTTCACCATTACAAAGTAGTTTACTTGTTTCTTATGCAAGCTTTCCTTCCAAGTAGAGTTTATATTGACATTAGGGAATTCTAGAGTCTGTTTCGTGGATGTATAGCAGAGCTCCTTTTGCTTTGTTCTTGTTATCTACATACTTTTGTTTGTAGGTAGTTTTTCTTTTGCATTTATAAAAGAAAAAGAAACAGAACATATAGTTGTCTAATATGCATGTAGATTAGGGTTTTGTCTTTAATACACTGTATATCATTATTTTTGAAAAAAATAAAAAGAAATTGTTCTTTTGTTGCTTTCAAGTTTCTATTTGAAAAAGAAAGAGAATAGTTTTTGCTTTTTGCATTTCATTTCTCTTTGCTTAGTCATTTTGTTTCAAATTTGAGTCAAAACACCACATAAGTTTCACACCATTTACCCTCTGACTAAAAAAATCCTTTTAAAATGAATGATATAAATTAAAAATTATTAGTAAGTTTTATTTTATAGGCTCATACACCAACTATCTTAGGCTAGACTTGTGGATTAGGGAGTTTCAACTCTACACAAGTGTTAGAATTTAGACGTAGTTGGGAAATCACTAGGTAAATCCTCTTCTATTTTGATTGTATCTAGGAATATTTTCTCAAACAGGATTTAAGCACGAGGCCATGTGGAGACTTGGACTGAGGAGATAACCCTCTAATTCCTTGTCAAAACGTAGACCAAGGTTTTTGCACATCTGGGGACTTATGTCAATACCAGCCTTTAGGCCCCGTGTGGTGCCAATGTTGACAGGTTTTTTGGATTTGATACCCTACCCATGCATACGAACCAGGATTGTGACTACCCCCCCAGACTGTCAGTATAGTTCCAATAGACTTTAGTCTCTTTTGACATGTAGGGTTCATGCACAGGTACACCAGAAGGCTATTTCTGGTTGACCTTGGACGAGATTTGAAGGTAACCCCGGTAGAAGGTGTGGGATGGCGGTGGGTGATTCCTCTGCTTGTGCCTAAGAACATCTACAAGGATGCCAAGAAACTGTCTATCAGCTTTCTTCTGGAAAGCATATCTTATACATGTTTGTATGTTTTGCTTTAGGAATTTTTTTACTGAGTGTTGTTTGGTTTGTCTATACTTAGTTTTCCTTCATGTGTTTTCTTTGTAATTTTGGTTTCCTGTCAACCTCAGACTTTGTATTATTGTTTAAAACTATGTCTAACTCCCCTTTGAACACCAACCAAGAGATCCCCATGTTGGGAACTCCTTGTACTATTCCTCTCACAAGGAATGTTGGTGTTCCTTTGATGGCCACCTTGAATCTTCTTGGATTCACCCTAGGGCTACCGGTGTGGTTGTTTTCCACTCCAACTATCCTGAATGCTCCTGGTGCTTCTCAAGTAAGATCCTTATATCAAGGGCATCAAAACTATGCTTCCCCTTCACCTGTAGTTTATTCTCTTACTCCTTCTACCTCATGTGGTAAAAGTACCGATACCAGTAACCGACAGTCTAAAAGGAGTAAAGGAGTAAAGGAAGGGGGAATGGGAAGAAGGCACATAAAAAAGGGGGCAACCGTTTAACCTCTACAATTCAAGTTGAACCTCATCACCCAACTTATACAGTTCATGCTAGGGGAACCTATCCAACCTCTGCAAGTGATGTTGGATCTAAGCACTCAACCTCTACAAGTCAAGTTGAACCTCACCACCCATCCTCTGCAGTTCATGCTGGGGGAACCTATCCAACCTCTACAGGTCATGTTCGATCTAAGCACTCAACCTCTACAAGTCAAATTGATCTTCACCATCCAGACTCTGTTGATCATGCTGGTGGGATCCTACCAACCTTTCAAGGTCACGTTGGATCTAGTCACTCAGCCTCTGGAGTTCATGCTGAGGGAATTCGTTCAACCTATGAATTTCAAGTTGAACCTCCCCATCCAACCTCTTCCAGTCATGTTAGATCCATCCACTCACCCTATGTAGTTCATGCTGGGGGAACACACTCAACTGTTGCAAATCATGTTGATCCTAACCATTCAACCTATGTTGTTCATGCTGGTGGTGCCCATCCAACCTCTGTAGTTCATGTTGGACCCAGTCTCTCAGCCTCTGCAGGTCATGCTGGGGTTAGTCTCTCATCCTCTGATGGTCATGTTGAAGACAATCATTAAGCCACTATGATTCATGTTGACACTGTTGAAAATACTGGTCATTCAAAACACAAGCTCAAATTTCCTTGTAATCTTTGTGAGGGAGACCACCTTACTTATAAATCCCCTTCCATCATGGAGGTGCGAAGATTTTGGCTTCATAGTCCTCTCGTTTTTAAACATCCTAAATTTTTTCAATGACCAACCTCTCTTAGTCAGGTTGGACCCAGTCACTCAGCCTCTAGTGGTCATGTTGGGGGGAAACTCTCAGCCTCTGTAGATCATGTTGAGAGAAAACAGTCAACCACTGCTAGTCATGTTGACACTGTTGAGAAAACTAGTAATTTGAAGTGAAAACTTAAGTTTCCTTGTAAGCTATGTGAGGGAGATCATCTTACTCACTAGTGCCCTGCTATCGTAGAGGTATGAAGAGTGTGGTCCAAGAGTCAAGAATTTTCTTCTCCTGAAAAACCTATAGTTTCTTAACAACCTACTCAACCTTTGGTTGATCTAGTGATCGAAACAATCTCATCTTTGGTCGATCCCACTCTTCTTTCGGAGAGTGATCCTAATGTGATTGAACCAACCTCAGCTTTAGTCAATCCCACTCTCCTTTCGAAGAGTGACTTTCATGAAGCGGTTGAATCGATTCCATTGTCAATCAATCCCACTCTTCCTTTGTAGAGTGAAGTGTTTGCTAGAGTGAAATGTTTGCTAGTCACTAAGAGCTGGTAGAGAATTCAACGTTCCAACACATAGGTATTGATAGGCTAAATATGCAAGTGGAAAAATATCAAATGTATTTTTGATAACCATTCAACAAAGAATCAATGCCAATAGGATGGTTTCATATGTGAGAAGTATAACTCTTGCATATTCCTTAACTGTTAGCAAATTCCATTTCAAAGCTCCTCCTTCAGGTGTAGGATGCAAGAAATTCAACTCTATATTTTCACCTTCAAGTCTTATTTGGCCTCCAATGACCATAAGGTCATTTTTACAGGTCCGAAATACAAGAACCAAGCCCTTTATTGAGCTTGCCATTACAAGCAATTTTCCCAATATATTCCAAATATGGTATCCTTGTTATATTTCTTGACTTCATTTTGCTAGTGCTTGATTGCATAAAACTTGATTGTTTATCATTACAACCAAGTATGTTGTTGGTTCATTGATTTTCTCAAGCAATTATACTATGCTACATGTAGAATGCACTTTACTACTAAAGGGAACCATTTGAGACAACCATAACTTGACAAGAAACTTTTTAAATATCATTGTGCATATATATATTTTCATATCCTAGTTTAGTGTAGAGATATTCAATAAAATATGGTCATTTCCACAAATCTCATGATGACAAAGTGTATGCACAGAGCTAGAACACATGTAGATGTTGAAGTGTGTGGGGGGGGGGGTGTTGGGACATGATTGTGGGTATTGGAATGTGCATTTTAACCTCGAATGTGTGCACATAGGGTCTAAAATTGTGACATGGAGTCACACGTAAACAACAAGTATAGACTTGGGCACAAAATTGGCAGTGGTTCTTTTGATGAGATATACTTAGGCTTTGCTCCATTTTTTATTTTGTTCACTCAAGGAGTAATTGTTTTGTTTATCCCATAAAATATTAATCCATCAAGTCCCACAGACTTTGTATTCACCTGAGTTTGTCTAAGAAGCATTACATTTTTTTTGTGATCGGCATATTTTCTCTTTATCCATGACTCACGAGTGTCACTATATGGAAATTTTGTATCTTAGAACACCAATGCTTCTTAGTTCTTTATTACTTTTGCATCAACACCTCATCTTGATGGGTATATACTTGATTCCATATCTATGATTTTTTGTATTCACCTGAGTTTGTCTGAGCAGCTTTACATGTTGGTTGTGATCGACATATTTTCTCTTTATCCATGACTCATGAGTGTCACCATAAGGAAATTTCGTATTTTAGAAATACAAGATTCCTTTACCTTGAAATAATGGGTTACTTTATTTGGGTGTGAGACACCAATGTATTTTTACCATTTGATATTTTAAATTATGATAAATATTTGTAGGCAGTTCTCTTCAGTCCAATTCAGTTGGTCTATATGGTACTAAGGGGGTGAGGCTAACATTTGTCTGATTAATTTGGATATGTTTCCTCTCCCCATCTCTATTATCTGTTTTACTCTCATATAATTAATGTCCCTTTTCTTATTATCTACAGTAAGCATGTCCTCTTTGGAAGAGTTGTTGAGGGAATAGATGTATTGAAGAAAATTGAGCGATTATCAACTGCATATCAAGGAAGACCTATTGTTCTAGTTAAGATTTCTAATTGTGCTGAAATATTTCCAGGAAAACGTAACAGTATAGTTGTAGTTGATGAAGGTACATTTATATTTTAAGTTGTAAGCATCATGATATGCCATTTATCTTATGCTCGACATTATCGTACACCATCTCCAGATCGCTCTTCTCCAAGGTCTCATCGTCTTTGTGAAAGGAATATTCCTAAAAGGGACAAGTTTGTATGCATTCATAAAGCCTCATTAAATTTCCAAAGTTGGAAGGAATTCCTAATAGAATAATTTTATTTTGATGTGGTAGATATCTAAGTTTTAGGAGTTATTTCGAGCGCTCGGCACCAAGACATTACAGAAACACACCAAGAGGCAAGACTCCTCCAATGTCAGAAAGCATTATATTTGTTGCAGTGCTTGAAGAAATATGTTTTGAATATTATTTTAGCAAACTATTTTATAAAAACTATTGGCTATTTTGTATCTTTGAAACACTATCCAAATAATCATAGTTAAGTGTTTCCACATCAGCCATATAATCAAGGTTAACTTGTCAGCAACATCACAAGATGGCCAAGAGTTGGAGATATTGTTCCTTCCAACAATTAGTTTTATCTAATATCTAAAACCTTAGTTAAAATACCTATTTTTGAAGGATTCATTGAGATATAAAAGCCTCCAAGGAATGGTTCTAGTGAGATTATTGTGGTTTCAGATCGAGCTTTCCTAGTTTCATCATCTCTCGTATTTCAGAAGGAAAGACACAACTAAGATTGTTGTTTGAAAGAAGAAAATTAGGAAAGTTCTTCAATATGTCCCTGGGAAGAAGGCATACTTGCATGTGTCCCATGTAAGGAGGTACATTTCCACAAATGTTGTTGTTATAAATCTCAAGGCAATACGATGCAGATAGCTTATAAATATTTATTGGTATAAAGCTTGTGAAAGGGTTGTTATGCAACACATTATAGTGAGATGCGGTCATGTATAAGGCCAGTGATAAAATATGACAAGATGGATCAACAACATATTGTTGCATAGGATATAAGGAATCTATTTATGCTAGAAATTGTTTCCAGACTACGAGAAAACAAGCCAACATAATCTCAAATATTTCAATAAAACAAAACTAGGTTTTTTGGGTTTTTAAAGGTTTTCTGGTTGTGAAGTTTGGTGACAAGAGGGAATGCATTCATAACCCAAATAAGAACTAAATCACAAGCATATAAAAACTGATATGCACAACATAATAACCATGTATCCAATAGAAAATATCACTAAAGTTCATCCACAAATGGCAAGCACTACAAGCATAAAACTTTAAACCAGCAATGAAATTACCAACTGAGTAGCTAAACAAGCTATAAATGAAGCCAGAGAACAAACTGAAGGGTAAAATGGAGCATATCTTTCATAATCAGTTCCTCAAATACACATGAGAGTCAATTACTTATCTTATCAACAAGTCAAGAGACCTCCTCTAGCCAACCAAAATTCCAACCCTTAGTCCTCTTGGTAACCTCCCTTAATACTATCTTTCAACATTCAGTTAAAGGCTAAACCCTAACTGCTTTTCAGCCTACTCATCAAAATGGTTTTATCAAAATAATAATTACAAAAGTAAAATATTCTTGAAAACATAACAAGTAACTGATTTTGATAACAAGCCTCATAAATCTTTAGCTGCCTCTGCTAACAAAGCTATCCCTTCTAAGGCTTGGGCCTTTCTCCTAGCCTTCAGCTACTCTGCTTCCATCTCTATCATTTTTCTAGTAAGCTCTTCATTTTGTTGTTGTAGATCTCTGATGATTTGTTTTAACCCTGTAAATTGTAACTCTGTACTTATTTTTCTTTTTAATGCCTCTTTTGAGACTGAAATTAGTTCCTGATAGTGGTTATTCACCTCTTCTAGGTCTTCTCTGAGTCTCTTATTGGCCATAATCAAACCATCACTTCTCTCCTACATATATTCTAATTGATGTTTATACTGCTTTATAGTTCTCTGTAAATTTTCTTTCTCTGATTCAAATGCTTTGTTTCCTGTTGTACTTTGCAGCTCATTAGGAAGCCATGGAATGTTAAGTCTTCTATAGATTTATTCATCTTCAGGTAGCAACTCTGTAGGGGTATCATGAAAACTTAGGTTTTCCTGAATCTTGGTCTCACCAGGAACATTTTCATCAACCATCAGTTTATTTTCTGAGTGAGAAACCTCTATTTCATCTTTTTGTTGCTGTTTTAACATTTGACCTCATATTTCCAAAAATATATTAGACAGTTTGGTCTTTGTGAGGCTAGATTCTTATTTTGATTTCATTGGTTTCTTCCCTTTGCTGTCATCCTTACCAACATCCAACTTTTCATCAGAGGAGGAATCATCAATCATAGTTACCCCCTCTTTGTTCAATTTAGGGTTTAGTAATTTCTTCATGTTTATCCTGAGCTTGTTTCTGGGTCTAGTCTTATGTCTCCACCCAGGAGCAAGTTCTCCTACCATTTTTAAAGTTTTACACTGATGGATGACTGAGGCAAATTCCATAACTTTAAGCTTCTTTTTCTTTGGTATTGCTATCCTATCTTCCTGACTGTGAAACTCTTTTTTAGTGCCAACCCTAGTTTTATCAATGACAATAAGCTTATCCTCCTCCAACAAATATGTTTCATCCTCAGACAAGACTGTAATTGGACTTTGCTTTTGGAATTTAGTGTTTTCTTCATCACCTAAAACCTTCTCTATAAGTACAATATTCTCATCAACGAATGAATCTATTGGTGCATCATTCTCAATAGGCTAAGTCTCCTTATGAGTAAACTGCAAATCTTTGTTCTCACTGTCAACTGGATGCTTCTTAGATTCACACTCTTCTTTTGCAGGTTCTGCAACTTCCTCTAATTTGACACATTCTTCATCTTCAACCTTCACTTTCTGTCTTAATTTTTTGATCAAGGTCTGTCCTTTATCAGTTTTCTTTCTAGTAGACTGTCCTTCTTGGCTATTTTGAAACCCTGACCAAAAAAGGAAGTATTCCCAAGTTTTTCCTTCTTTCTGCAAAACACTGTTGATAATAAGTTTGATAAGTCCATGGTGAAAGATGGACTGTCTAGTATGATCTTGGTGTTCTTTGATTCTGCTAGACATCTTTTGTAGGCTCTTTAGTAGGAAGAAAGCCAGATTTATCTTTGATTCACTACTAAGGTGTTGAAGGAACCTGAAATGGTACTTGAAAACGAAGGCATACCTTCCTTCACATGTAATGTAACTTTGTAAAACCTTGATAGGTTCTACCCATTCAGCTCTGAAGTTATGGATGGGCACTCCCTTGCCCCAATCTAGAACAATACCAGGCAATAGATACCTTTGTGCATTAAAAGTAAATGGCACTTTCTTGAACCAAAGTTCTCCTTAATTTTTAACCCCTGTTGCCTCAGCCACCAAATCTGTAGTCAATTTGAATTTCAAAGTATCAAAAGATACAATATCTTTGTCATAACACGGAGCAAACTTGTGAGAGACTTCAGCATTATATACATCAATCTTTTTTAAAAATATCAACCATCCAACATTTTCAAACAGTTAAGCACATCCTGGAAATTTGTCTACCCAACTGAGATTAGTGGGCTCAGACCTATTAGTCTTCCCACTCCTCTTCATCTTCTGTATTGTTTTCAGAACCTGTTAGTAATTTCATAGCCTGTTTTCTTCAAGTTTGCACAGTCTTGGCATTCAATTTTCCTTCGAACTCTCACAGTCTGTTTAAATTCAATTTTACACAGTCTATCCTATCACCAATTCAGGAAATGCTTTGTGCCAAGTTTCAATAATTTGTCTTGAACACCGAACCAGAAATATCCAATAGTGCTACTCTGAACCTTACTAACTCAAATGGTGCCTATTTAGACATTTTTACTAATATCTCATCATTGCAAGTTTGTTGAGTAAGTAAATTCATATCTTCCTTTTTTTTTAAATTGACATCATAGGGCTTAGCAGAAAAAACCCCAATTTTAACAGTCCATGACAAACGTCACGTGGGATACCTCATTCAAAGCTTAATGCAGGCATTGGAAGTTGATTCCTTGACTGGCTAGATGTAGAATTGAACACTCTAGGTGTCTTCAAACCTCCAGTTCACTTCCAACTGTCACCGCTAGGAAACCCTAATTCTTCCTTCAATTGTCAAATTCCTTATTTTTTAGCAATATGTCTCCACCACAGCATCCACTAGCTTCGTAATCTTTAGTTTGAGAGCCTCTTCTCGAAAATTCTTCCTCGTTCCACTCTCTGTCTTGATTTGCCATGCATTCACAACGAACTGTCACGATTTCCCTCACATGATGATCAAACACTTATTTACATGATTAGCCTGGCAAGACATGTATCAAACCTACTAATTGATGTGCTTAATCACCTTAGGGTCGAAATCATTGAAGAAATTGGAGTGAAAAAAGACCAATTGGGCACTCGCGACTTTCTTGTAGCGCGCCAGTGCATTATATTCGCTCTTGCGCTACAAGAAAGTTCAAACATGTAATTTATGTCATTTGATCACTAATCCATATTTAAAACTTAGTTTATATGATTAACCTTTGATCTAAGTGTC
>LPNX010193670.1:4736-36647 GCA_001517045.1 Pseudotsuga menziesii
CACTAACCATGTAGGCTTAACTTACAATTACTTACTCGAGCCTACACCTTAATTAGTGTATAATAACCCAAGTGCCCCGAAATTGTGGGGACTTACCTAATGACTTGACAAGACTTGTTTACATTAATAATCCTCCCGATCAGAACATCAGGGTAAGACAATATGACTCAAATACATAATAGAAACATCCCGGAATAAACATCGGGTTACAATATATAAAATACATATAAGAATACATTCTGAAGTTACATATACATCAACATTCATCACTCATTCTCCTTTTGATTTGTAATAGCATCAAAAAATTCAATCCAGTTGTTACATAGAAATATCAGTTCGTCATTCTACCTATCAAATAGGGGTGTAAAATATAGTGAACTCGCCATCTATGACAACTTCTCCTTCAATGATCCCTGGCTGAATGGCCAAGGCCAGATTAGACAAGTTATCAGGTTCTGAATTATTCTCTCTGTAAATGTGGTTGAAAATTATTGCTTCAAAGGTAGGTTGGAGTGCATGTATTTCCTTTAGAAGGTTGTACAGATGAGGAGCTCTAATTTTATTCTTCTTTATTTTCCATTCAATCACCGATTCAAGAATCCCCATAGATGTGCAGTTTTTGTATCTCTTTATCCTTTGCAATATTCAGTGTAGCCCATAGTGCTAAGAGCTCCGCTTTACTGTTTATATCCCTTCCCAATACAAGTTTGAAGGATTTTTTGTGTCTCATTAAGATAAATAGTTCCTCCTCCACTTCTTATGGGTGGGTCTCCCTGACTGGCCTCGTCAAAAAGCGCCCATGGATAGCTCTTATCAAAATCTGGTTTCATGGCAACTCTAATTTTCCTTTGATTGGGTGAGGATATATGTTCTTCATCCTTCTACACCAGCAAGGATGATGTGATGTCAGGAGGGGTCCAAAGGTTTTTAAAAATCTCTCTATTGTAAGTCTCCCATATGGCATATACAAAGAGTACAGGAAAGGCAGAATAACAACATACCCCTTCATTATTCCACCATTCTTGGGTTCTCTGCTCTAGAGTCTCTTCCATATTGATCATCCTCACTCGAGAAATGGCCTTGGATGCACTGATCCATACCTGACCTACATTAGAACAAGAACCAAACAAATGTGAGGCAAGTTCTTCCCCATATTTGCACAGGAAGCATATTCCTAGGTATTGGAAGCCCCTTTTTCTCAGGTTACCCCATATCAAGATCTTGTTTTTTAGCGCCAAACAAAATTTCAGGATGGTTTTCAGTGGGATGTTTGAGGCCCACAACCCCTACCCCCACAACCATGATTTTTCTCCTTCAAACTGTTCCAATATTGCTACTTCATATCCCTTTTTTGTTATGTAGTCTCCATTTATAGCATTCCTAGTCTAGATTAATTTTTCCTGGTCATCTTCATCTAATTAAACAAATTTTGTCTCCAATAATCTTACAAAATTTCTCCAACTCACAACATCTTCTCCCTCCATTCGCAGTTCTTGAGCATCTTTCCATCTTGTTCTTCCTTGAGGAATGGCCTGTTGTATTTGCACATCTGTGAGTTTAAAACATCTCTTCTCTCTTAATCAAGTTATGATAGAATTGGGAAGCTTGTATCTCTCCCTGAACCCTGCTCAAGGATCATCCCCTAAATTGACACTTCTTCCATTCCCTACTTTTCAGGCTGTCCAGTTACTAATGAGTGGAAATTCCACCACCATAGCCTTCCATCCCACAGACCCATTTTTGTAAGTATTGTTAGGGTTCCTGAACCAATCTATCAAGGAAATGTAAGGGCATTATTTAGAGCATAAAACCCTTCACCACAGGGGGTCTGTGTTTTGGACAAGCCTCCATAATGATTTGGTTGCCAATTCTCTGCAAAACAACACTGGGCTCTTGATTCCCCACCCTCCAAGTTCCTTTGGTAGAGCAATGGTTTTCCATTTGGTTAGTGGAATTCCCTCATTTTTCTTGCTTAGTGTCCATAAAAAGAGGAAACACATTTTCCTTATTTTTGTTAGAATTGCCTTGGGTATGTATGCGATGGATGCCCAATAGACTGGAATGCTTTGCAAAAATGCCTTTAATAGGACCATTCTTCCCCCTCTAGACAAGAACCTATTTGTCCAAGATGAGACTCGAGCTTCTACCTTTTTATATATCCAAATCCAATCTTGGAAAGCATAGTTGTTGTGTTTAAGGAAGAAACCTAGATACTTGAATCCTTCAGAGATAGGATTGGTAGGATAGGGAAGTATCTCTTTGAATTGGTGAGTTAGATATCCTGAAAATTTGTTGTGGGCCAAATTTGGTTTTTCTGTGTTAATCAGCATTCATGTGGCCTTCTTGTACTTGTCTATCAAGGATGCATATTCCTTCAGATTATCGTTTGTTCCTACTTCGAATAAAATAACATCATCCACAAACAGAGTGTGTGTGACTTATTCTGTTCTTGACACCTTGACCCCTTCAATTTTTCCTTCCCTTTTTGCTTGAAGGACTAGCCTTCCTAGTGCATCTTCCACAAGAATAAAAATAAAGGGGGATAAAGGACACCCATGTCGTATTCCCCTTGTATGTATGATGAAGAAACCATAGGGTGACCCATTAATTAAAATTGCAAATGAAGTGGATTGAATACACCCCATTATCCATTCTACCATTTCCATTTCCAGGCCTATCTGAATAAGGATCAATCTGACAAAATTCCAGCTTACTCTATCATATGCCTTGGACAAGTCTAGTTTCAAGGCAAAGGAAATCTGCTTCTCCTTCTTGGATTGTAAGGCTTCCTAGGCTAGGGAAACCGTATCATGAATTTGTCTATTGTGTAAGAACTCGAATTGCTCTTATTTATTATCTTTCTCATTAGTAAATCCAAGTTGAATTTACTTCGACATTTTACATATCACAAACAACCCTCCTTTCCAAATTATTAAGGAATAAGTTACTATGGGGGTCTATTCTTACCACCAACCACTATTCTTTTTTATATTTAGTGATAAAATTTAAATCCCTCCGAACGGTTATGTTCTTCCAAGTTACGAAACATGATTTCTCACAAGCACATGGGATCACAATGATTAAACAATTTTTCACATAGGAGATTACCACATGTTATTTTACCCCTCTATAAATAAGAAACTAAACAAATAAAACATTCAAAAGCAATGATGGTGTTTCCCTAATTATGTCATCTTCATCTTTTTTTAATGAGACAATGGTTAAGAGACCAATCCCAATGACATTATATTTACTCATTGGAAAAATATTAGTTCACTGACCACAAAACTCAATCCAAAACTAAAATTTTACAAATATTTTGAAATTGAATAAATTTCATGATGATCTTGTTTGAATTATTGAACCATTGATCTACAAGAAATGAGTGCAATTGATAAGGTAAAATTATGCAGTAGAATGGAATGAACAATGTAAATTGAATAAGAAATTTTTTAGATAAAACTGATAAAATATTATCAGTAAATTACAACATTATCTTCATTAATCCCAATAGTATACAATGATGTTACATAAAGGAGAATTTGAATCATGTGGATAATATTCGAATCTACCAACTCAATCTTGACTAACTGGCTAACTATAAGTGTCTAAATCACTATCAGAGCTCACTACTCTAACTCTAGATGTCTAATTTAGTCTCTCAATCAGTTAAACCAGTTAAACTGATGAGGTAGGTGAGAAATGGTGCCTACCCCCATGCAACCATGCAATACTGGCACTAACTAAACTAGAGGACATCTAAATTAATGTGACTAGAGAATAACTTAGCATAAATACCTACCAACTACAAACAACTAAATAATGTTTGTGGTGGCACTCAGAGTGGCTCGTAAAGTGTAGGTATTGGCACTGGTGGCACCCATATGGCACACCGATGGCACCAATGGAGAACACTGGTGGCACCAATGGAACTAGTGGCACCAGCGGCACCAAACTATATAATATGACTCCTAAGTTAGGCATATGATCTAATAGACTATATCTAGACAAGGAAGGACTATAAATCCTAACACCCCCACTTAATCCTAACTTGGACAACTGTGGGTCCTGGAAACAAGGCCAAAAGTCACCCATTACATTATAAAAGAAATACAAGCCACTTAATAAAATGAGGAAATAGGGGAAAACCTCATGGGACCCCAGCCCCCCTCAAAATAAGAAGGAACAAAAAATATAAGTTATTCTTAAGAGAAAAATCTTCCTCTTTGGAAAATATCTTGCAAAAAATCTATTGCAATTTGTAGTACTATGAGGTATTTTGGTTTAAATACCCACTCTTTCTCATCTATCCAACTTCCCTCTACTTAGGTATAGGACTTTTGGCCCTTCCAATTTCTATACCATCTCTCTATCGTATAGATTCAAAGATCATAACATTGAGATCGCTCTACAATTCTACATCAAGGGATCACATGCAAGTGTTCTTTGCATCCTGATCTTATCATTAAGCTCTTTATATACATTTGATTGATATATTTTTCTTGAATTCCTTCATCGTATTCTTCTTCCATGAGGATTTAAAATGACTGCAATTTTCATTATGATACCTACTCGTGTGCACGTTTTCCTAGTCATGGTCGACTGCTCCAAACTTTACTGTCTTAACTCAACTTGATTTACAAAATTCAACAAGATACCTAGTTGATTTAAAATGGCAGAGGGTGCCGCCTTCCTTTAACAAGACTCATGTTGAACCCCTTTGTTCTTTCAGTGACTTTAAATTTTACAATAAAGTCCCAATTGGGATACAATAGAGTCACAACCAGGATGATGACTCAATAAAATCAATTACAAACTTGAAAAATAGCTCCATAAAGTCTCAAAGAAAAATAAATTTCGACCATGTTGACCACAATTCACAGAATTGACTAAAAAGTATATTACCGACCATACGACACTATCAACCATATGTTTAAACACATACTTTTACTTGTCATGACTTAAGCTCAACTTAAATACCCAAAGTGATTAATCCACCAAATGTATTGGCTATATTTAGAAGTTGACCGCAAGGAAGAATTGACAAAAGTAATATATCGACCATAGTATAAAGTTTATCAAAAGGATAGAACTAAAGTTTATCAAAAGGATAATTGACCAAGTCTGTATACATCAAATACAAAATATTTATGATAAGAATTCTTTAGGCCATACATCGACTAACAATCTTGTAGTTGATCATGTCCTATCAAATAAAAAGAGTAATTGTGGTAACCAACACATGCGGTATGCCTCACCTTTGAAGTCTCGAAAGGAATCATGCAGTCTTTATTATTTTTGATTAGATAGTTATTGGTCGATGGGTACTTTGATAGAGAAACTATTATTCCTTGCAAACTTCTTTTTATGCACTATGATTGATTTCGACAATGATGTTAAGATCTTTGTTGAATGGAGGAGCAGTGGCTTTTGGGGGACTAAATCCAATTCCAGTGATTCTGTGGTTATTTTTATTGCATAATTAAAGTAAGAAGATATCATTATTGTAATTGACGATACTTAGTTACGATTAAAAGGAAAGTGTTTGATAGTGTTCTTTGTGAAAGAGACTTTGAGGAAAAGGGAAATTAATTGTCGTGGTTGTGTTGCACATTTGTAGTTCTTTCTCTATGGAATTAATAATAAAAATATTAATAGTTCTTGGTGGACGTAGCCCTTGAATTGTGGTGAACCACGTATATCGGTCTCTCTCTCTCTCTCTCTTTCTTTTGTATTTTATGCATTATATTTCTTTGAAGTGACCCAAGTTAATGCTCCGCAATTCTGTGAAAGTTTAAAGAATACTCATTTTCTTACTTGTACATAATAAGTGGACTATGGATCATGTTGTCTAATATAAAAGTTAAGGATTTGCGAACATGAAGCATAGGGTTGTCATTGTTATAAGAGAAACTAAAGTTAGTATTGTGTTAATATGAATGAATGATGGTGAATACATACAAGTATTTGTTACAATAAGACTGTGTAAGAATCCTTTATATTAATGCATTTCATTATAACTCCATGAAATTCTTTGAGACTAATGTTTTTGGTTGCTGAGATGAAATTGTATTTTTTTTTTAATTTACCCCACGTCCTAAAATGGTAAAGAGGAGATTGGGTTCGTTACAGTGTGTGTGTGTGTGTGTGTGTGTGTAATTTAATACAATTGTTTTCAAGAAATAGTGTTGGTTGACTATATTAAAAGTGAGAGAAAGGAATATAGATATAATATTTAGTCTTGTTGCTAGCGGTTTCTGACAGATAACATTTATAGTTTTTCTTTGAGGGTGGTTTGATTTTACTGGAGCTATGGAATCTAAATTTATAATATGTTTTTATCTATGAATACAATTATAATTTGTTTTTTCTATGAAAAAAATTGTTTTGGACAAAGCAAAGGTTATGATAATTACTTTAACATTGACAAAGCAAAGTTATGATAATAAATCCAAAAGGATCACTTATTCTAATTTAATATATGACAACAATAAATAGGAGGAAGTGACTTCATACAAATATCTCAGAATTAATCTTCATCACAAGTTTAATTGGAATGATAACATTCAAAAAAGGATGAATGAAGAGTGGAAAGTTTATTATGGACTTGAAAAAAGTGGTAAATTGATGGACCTATTGCTTTGGTATAAGAATAAAGTCATATTTGAGACACTTTTCACTCCTTTTATCTTATATGGTTGTGAATCTTGAGGCTGATACATCTCTAGAAAATCATGGAGAAGGATATAACAAATCCAAAAGATTTCTATACCTTATAATCTAAAAAATAAAGGAAATACAACCTATTCTACCTGCCTCATAGAAGTGAGTCTCTTTCTCATTGGGAGCATGTTATGACTATGTGGAAATTGAACCCAAGAGATAGATCGATTACACTCACAAAATTGCTAATCAAACATGCAAAATTCACACAAAAGGAGACTGAAATTGGAGCATAACTTAATCTTGTATTGAATAAGTGTACATTATCCAAACATATGAAGTAATAGGCTGCTCAAATATATAATTACATGATATATTCGAAAGCACTAGGTTGCTATTCGAATTGGTCAAAAAGAAGGCTTACTAAAATAAGTCAAATCCCCCATAGGTGCAAAAAGGACTTTCCAAATCCATGAAGATCCTCACGAATTAGATAAAGAAAGTGAGAAAGATAATATGCGTTGGAAAGACAACTCATTCATGCTTTTTTATGGAGAAAAGGAAGGAGGATGATGTGGTCAAAAAACAAGGAAAGTTCCCCTAGACTAGCTTTTCCTTTATGCCTTAAAATAGATGTAAAGCAAGGCGGCTTTCAGAAAAAGCAGATATGCGCTTTAAGGAAATAGGAATAAAGAAAACATACTACATATGTTTCCAGAATGATTCCAAAGCACTCCATGACCCATTTTAGCAAGTATTGACTTCTAGGAACATGTAGAAGTCAACTAGCATAGAGAGGGAATCTACGATTCTAGGAATAAGACAAAAATGATTTAATTAATGTCAAATATGGGTAAATATGGGTTGATTATTCTAACACCCCCCCTTAAGCCTAAATTTATGAGTAAATATCAGAAAATTATAGGGCCTAGAAATAAGGCTTAGTCACCCTTTTACATACTGCATGTCCATACAACCAAGGAAAGAGGAAAAAACCCAGTGGGAAAATTCTCCCTTAAACATGGACAAGAAAAAAAAATTTTGAAAATATTGTCATCAATCATTCTTCACCACATGATCAAAAATATCCAGCAGTGATTTGAGATTACTAAAGGTCTTCTCACATAATACTTTGGTGAAGATGTCTGCTACTTGTTTTAAAGATGTGCAGTAGAGTAGAGTAATGGTACCATCATGCACAAGCTCCCTGATATAATGCATATGGATCTCAATGTGCTTGGCTATTTTTCTTTGAACTCGATCAATGGATATTTGAATGGTGCTTTTATTGTCACAATAGATTACTGTTGAAAACTCTGATTTGAAACCACATTCTCTAAGTATCCCCTGCAACCATAAACATTGAGTAGTTGCATTTACAACTCCTCTATACTCTGCCTCTGTAGATGAGAGTGCTATGGCACTCTACTTCTTACTTGACCAGCTAATTGGTCCTTCTGCAAGCATGAACACATATCCTAACATAGACTTTCGATCTGTGTTTTCACCTTCCCAATCACTATCAGTAAATCCAACTAGTTCTAAGTCATATTTTGCATGGTAGAAAATCCTTTGAGTCCTTGTTCCTTGAACAAAGTTTAGGATCCTCTTAGCTTCTTTCTAATGGATATCATGAGGTTGATCCATGTATCTTGAAGCCACACTAAGTGCATAATATAATTCAGTTCGAGTATGTGTAAGATAAAGCAAACACCCAATCAAATGCCTATACAGTGTATTATTTACCATAGGAGAAGAACCTACTTCTTCAAACTTAACTCCTGAAAGGAATGGAGTCTTACTTGGATTGCAATATTTCATGCTGAACTTGATGAGAAAATATGAAGCATACTTTGACTGATGAACCTTGATTCCATGTTAGTATTGAGCAATTTTGAGACCCAAGAATTGGCTCAACAATCCCAAATCTGTCATAGAAAAGGCATGGTTCATTGCATCCTTCAAGGAGGCAATCTCTTTCTTTGAACTTCCCGTAATCAGAAGGTCATCCACATATAGAATAATAATAATTAAATAACCATGAATCATATTCAAATAGACATTAGGATCAGACTTGCATTGAACAAAAATCAGTGACAGCAGTTTGCCATCAATCTTGGCATACCAAGCCCTAGGGGATTGCTTGAGCCCATATAATGATTTCTTCAACCTGCACACTAAATATGGATTAGATACAAAACCTTTGAGTTTATTCATATAAATATCTTCAATCATATCTCCATTCATAAAGGCACAATTTACATCCATGTGATGTACGTCCCACTGCTTCAAAGCTGCAATGGCTAGGGCAAGCCTTATGGAGTCCATCTTTTCCACTGGTGAAAAAGTCTCATTGTAGTCAATACCATGTACCTAAGAGGAGCCCTTGGATACCAATATTGCCTTATATTTCAAAGGTGAACCATCAGAAGCAAACTTAGTTTTGAAGACCCACTTACACTTCACTAGCTTTCTCCCTGGGGGAAAATCAACCAGTTCCCATGTGTTGTTCTTCTGGAGCGAGCTGAATTCTTCTTTCATGGATTTTTTCCATATTGTATCATGTTATTCATATTCATATGTCTATGGATTATAATCTATCATCAAATAACACTTCTCAGTAAAGAGAGGATCTTTCACACAAAGGGCACTCTCAAATTGAGATTTAGTCCTCCTAGTGTCATTAGGATTTCCAGCTAGTTCCCTAGTTTCATGAATAGTCCTTGATGCAAAATTTGGTATTGTAGGGATGTTAGGATCTGTAACTAATTCATCATTATTAGACATATTAGAATAGGAAAACTAATTAGTCTCTTCACTTACAATCAATGGATGTAGTGGTGAAGAGGACTCTCCAACTTCAACTGCTGCTAAAGGATCTTCTTCGAATTGAACACTTATATCAATGAAATATTTGTTTGTGCTAAATTTTATAAGCTTGTACTCTTTTGAATCTTCAGAATACCCAACAAATAGGCACTCTTTTGGCTTTGGGTTTGCAAAGCCTTCCTCTTTTCAGTTAAAATTCTAGCCCAAGCCTTTGAGCCAAAAATCCTGAAATGGGTCACATCTGGCTTGTGCACACTCTAAGATTCGAAAGGAGTCATACCATCAAGATTCTTATGTGGCAACCTATTCTGGATATAGGATGCACAGTTTATAGCTTTGGCACGAAAAATTTGGTGGCAAAGTTTTAGCCTCCATCATACAAGTTGCCATCTCCTTCAGTGATCTGTTCTTTCTTTCAGCAACACCATTTTGTTGTGTTGTGTAAGGGATAGAATGTTGCATCTAGATACCTGCATCTTTGAAATACTAGATGAACTCAGACTTGACATACTCACCACCATTATCAGATCTGAGGATCTTGAGTTTCCTCCCAGACTGGTTTTCAACCAAGACTCTAAATACTTTGAAGAGGTGAAAACATTCAGACTTATGCTTTAGGAAGTGAACCCAACAATACCTAGAAAAGTCATCTATGAAAGTGAGTGCATATTTGTCTTGAATCATGGACATATGAGGGAATTGACCAGCAATGTCACTGTGGATCAACTCAGGAGGTGTAGAGGTTCTCTCATGACTAGCTCTCTCATACTTGTGCTCTGGGTGTTTTCCTAGGATACAACCTTGACAGACTCCCTTAGAAAAATTGATCTTTGGTAACCCTATGAACATGTCTTTTTCACTCAAATCAGAAATATACTTGTAGTTAATATGACCAAATATTTCATGCCAAATATTGCTTGCTTCATTAGTATGAGTAAGAAGAGCAGAGGGGTTTGAGTAGGGTAGAAAATGGGAAAAATTGTATACCTTTGAAGTGTGATCAACAACACCTTTTCCTATGACTTTGCCATTCGAAATATCAGTGATTTCAACTTCATTGGGGGAGAAGATGAATTTCTTTGGAGACCTAGTGTGATTCATCTGATACACTGACAAGATATTAGAGGAAATACCTGGAACATACAACACATTATTCAAATTACCATGGTCAAGATCAATCCTACCCTTTCCCATATTGTCAGTCAGAGAGTTATCTCCCAGAACTATTGGTGGACCTTTCGACATGTAAAGAGAAGAGAAGATCTCTTTTGTTGAAACCATATGTCTGGAAGCTCTGAAATCAATGATGAAACTAGGTGAGATTGAGGTTCTAGCAACCAAGGCATGTATTCTCTCCTTGTTTTTTGAATTTGATCCTCCTTCCCTCTTCTTTGAGCAATCAAGAAGGGAGATGTTCTTCTTCTCCAGGAGTTGGGTCAACATGTCTATCTGTTTTTTCATACAAAATCTCTCAGGATGATAGCCCTTACTGTAGTATGCGCACTTGCTCATTTCTCCTTTGTTCTTCTTCTTCTAGGGGATCTTCTTGGAGCCTAAGGACTCCTCTTGAGACTTTGTCTTGTCTCTCTTTTGCTCAGGTGGATTTTTATCTTTTTTCTTACTTTTTGAATCCACCTTCAAATCTCCAGCAACCAAAGCTTGGTCATTGGAAGTTTTGATGGTGCCCATCATCACCAATTTATCTTTCTCTTGAGTGAGGGATTCCATGAACTCAACAAGCTTACGAATATTCCAGGTTCAAGCTATCAGTTTAGTGGCATAGAAGGTCAAAACAAACACTAAATATTTAGGACCAAGCTTTGAGAGAATGGTCAAAACTAGTTTCTCCTCCTTCTTTTCAATCCCACATTGTTTTAATTGCAAAACAAGGGCCTTAAACATGGTAAAATAGAGTTGCAATGATTCGAAGCTATTGGGATTCAAGGAGATTAATTCATTCTCGATTTGATGTCCTCTCATATCATCTGTTTTTCCAAAAAGCTCTTTAATATTCTCCCACACCTCCTTATAAGATGTCAATGAATCAAGATGAAAGAGGATATCTCTTGAAATACTCAGACACAAAAGACCATAGGCCTCATCCCTTCTGTTGTGCCATTTGATTTTATCTGCAGTTGCATTGGGCTCTGCCTCAATAGCCATGGTTACCCTGTAGATACCTTTCTCTCTCAACAATATCTCCATCTCAGCTTTCCATTCGAATAAATTGAATGGAGTCAAGATGATCCTTTGATATTGGTCCATATATTAGCTCCTGTTCCCTTCAGTCAGCAAAATCGGCTCCCAGTTAGTGATTTCGAACCTGCAATAAAAATTTTGAAGTAGAGAAATCGATCCACAAAGGCTCTGATACCATGTGGAAATTGAACCCAAGAGATAGATCAATTACACTCACAAAATTTCTAATCAAACATGCAAATTCACACAAAAAGGAGACTGAAATTGGAGCATAACTTAATGCTGTATTGAATAAGTGTACATTGTTATCGGATAAATATACTCAATCGGAATCAAGCCAGATCTCCCTATTCCAAGTGGATCTAGAACAAATCAAATACATAATACAACCTACTTTCCTAAATCAAATGGAAATGCAAAGAAACAGATAGATCACCTACCTAAAATATGCATATCCTCTTCTCTCTTTGTTGATCCAAGCTCCAGAATATTCAGATGTTCAGCTGCAAAACCCTATCAAGCAAGTGGAAACAAGAAAACAACATATGCATATCCAAACATATAATTGATCTAAGCTAACGGTTAAGGAAGAAAGCTATAAACATTATTAACACAATAATATTTATGGAAAGAGATTTGTATTAATGTAATCAAGGAGATACATAGAATTATTAATCTGTCACAGTAATCTAGGGACTAAAACATAGTCTCATAAGAGATTTCAGACAATTAAGCATGAAAATGGCATAATGGTGCTGCAATAGGAGTAGCAGCTCTGTATAATCAATAAAGAATGAGTAGTACAATACAATGGTCATGCAAGATGCATGAATTCCAAGACAATTCAAATTCCCAAGGAAGTCGTTCGAATTGAATGAATGGGTGCAGCTTAACTGAATGTGAGCCACAATAAACACACCTAGTTAACCCACTGATAAGGTCATGATTGACTCAACTAAGCCCTAACTGTATCAGAGTGCAATGGATGGCTGAGTCTAACTAAAAGTAGCTCAGACACATGTCACTGCATACCAATCAAAAAGTGGTATTGCATCATTAACTCCAATGGACCCTGATGAGGTTAGCTAAAGTCAAACTAGTCATCAAAAGTGGTTGGAGGTGCCCTAGTTGTCTCCAGTTCATAAATAATAATAAAAATAATCAAATAAATGAATGGAGGTGCTTTCATCACTTGGATTAACTAATTGTAACAATCAGTTAGCAATTAGGTGCATTTATGACACTCAGATCACCCTAGAATGGCTCCCTGATTGAAGAAGGAAGCCCAGTTAGCCTCCCTGATTGAAGGAGGAAGCCCAGTTAACCTCCTTGATTGAAGTTGAAGGCTTAGTTGACCTCCTTGATTGAAGGTAAGCATGGGTGTGCTCATGGTGATGTCATAGAGTGTTCATTTGATTCCTATTAAGTCAATTAAACTTAGGATAGTGGTTTAACAAGGCCAAATTGACCAAATTAAGTGTGCATGTTGGGTAAATGACTCCAACACCCCACCTTAAGCTATGCTCATGAGGAGTAAAAAAAAATGCATGAAATGCTAGGGCCTCAGAAACAAAGGCCATAGGTCACCCTGTACGATAATGTAACTCAAACAATTCTCAAAAATAAATCTAAGTGATGAAAGAGGGAAAACCCAATGGGAAAAAACCCCCCTCAAGCTGAACATTGAAAGTAGTCTGATCACCCTGATGAACTCACCCCCAACAGTGAACGAAGGTAAGTGAAATTATTTTCTGAAAATCTCATGGTGAAGATGCTTGCAATCTACTTATCAGTAGGGCAGTATTGCAGAATGATGGTCCTGTCATGCACCAATTCCTTGATATAGTGCATGTGTATCTCTACATGATTGGTCCTCTTCCTAGTACCTAGATATGTGGATATCTTAATAGCACTTTTATTGTCATAAAATGGGATAGTGGAAAAATTAATACCAATATCAAACTCTAAAAGAATTTCTTGCAACAAAACAACTTGGATGCAAGCATTCATCGCTCCTCAGTACTTGGCCTCTGCTGAAGATAATGATATGGCGGCCTGCTTTTTGCTAGACCAGAAAATGGGGCCACCACCAAAAATTAATACATATCCAAAAGTAGACTTTCGATCAATAGAATCACCCACCCAATTGGAATCTATGTAACCAACCAACTCTAGCTCGGAGTCTGTAGCATAGTGAATGTCGTAGGTCCTGGTTCTCTAAATATACTAGAGGATCCTGTTGGCTTCCTTCCAATGAATATCATGAGGCTTATGCATGTATATTGACATAGAATTCCTGGCATAACAGATATCAGGCCTATAATTATTCAAGTAGAGCAAGCTACCTATCAGCTGTCGATAAATAGTGCAGTCCACGGGAGGTGTGCTTTTACCTTCTTCAAGGCTGATCCCTGAAAGGTAAGGGAATGGAGCAGCCTTAAATTCAGCCATGTTAAAATTAAATAACAGTTCTGATATGTATTTTTACTGAGTGACCATTATCCCATAAATATTTTTCTCAATTTTGAGCCCCATAAATTGCTTCAAGAGCCCCAAATCGCTCATTTCAAATGCATTGTGGAGAGTAGTTTTTATGACTAAAATAGAAGCAATTGTGCTACCTGTAATCAGTAATTCATCAACATATAAAAAAATAATAATAAAATTACCATCACACTTCTTTATATACACATTCATATCTGATTTACACCTTTGGGATTTTTGTGAAAGAAGGAAGGCATCCATCTTGGAATACCACTCTCTTGGGGCTTGTTTTAACCCGTATAGTGACTTCTTTAGTTTGCAAACCAAATATGGTTCAGAAATTTATCACTTAGACTAATTCATGTATATCTCCTCATGAATATATCCATGTATAAAGGCAGACTTAACATCCATATGATGCACTTCCCACTGCTTAGATGCAGAAATTGCCAAAACTAAGCAAATGGAGTCCATTTTTGCAACCAGTGCAAAAGTCTCATGGTAGTCCACACCATGGCCCTGGGAGGAACCTTTTGCTACCATCCATTCCTTATATTTTCAGGTTTTTCCATCAGCATAAACCTTAGTCCGAAACACCCACTTGCATTGAGCCAATTTCCTCCCCGGAGGAGAAGAAACTAATTCCCAAGTAGTGCTTTTCTGAAGAGAATTCATCTCTTCGTCCATGGTAGCTTGCCATCTCGGATCCTTATGAGATGGAAAGACTTAGGATCTAAAATTATCCTTAAATAAAAATATTCAGACATCAAATAATCAGGAAAATAGAGTGCAATACCTGCTCTTTGGAAATCAGACCGGGTTCTCCTTGGATCATCCAGATTTCCAATGTTTTCACCTGCGGAGGAGAATGTCTGTCTAGCCCAAGTTGGGAACTGATTTTTTACTTCAGGTTCTGATTCAGAATCTTATTTTTTATATTCACTAATATCAGAAATCAGAGGATCGAAATTAGGTTCATCACCCCCATTTCCATCATCCAAATATTCAGTAGAATAGGAAGGAAATTTAGTAGTTTTCTCCTTCACTAGTTCTACCTTCTAAAGAGGCTCATCGAACATGACACTCCTTCCAATGATGATCTATTTTGTTTTGATATATAGCACCTTGAAAAATTTAGATTCATTAGGATATCCAATAAACAGACATTCTATGATTTGCAGTTGCAAAGCCCTCCTTTTATCATGCGGAATTTAGGCCCATGCAGTGGACCCAAATACCCTAAGATTTGACACATCCATCTTATGTCCGAAGTATGCTTATAAAAGGGTCTTACCTTTCATGGATGATTGTGGAACTCTATTATTAATATATGCTGCAGCATTCATGGATTCATCCCACAAATTTGCAGCTAACTTCTTTGATTCCAGCATGCAAGTGGTCATCTCCTTGAGAGACCGATTTTTCCTCTCCGCTACACCGTTCTGCTAGGGAATGTAGGGGACTGAATGTTGGATATGAATACCACTTTGGGAACATATATGCAGCAAATAATTACTGATATAGTCCCCACCATTATTAGATCTCAAAATCTTGATCTTTTTTCCAGATGCATTCTCAATCAAAGCCTTCAAATCAGTGAATTTTTCCAAGACTTCCAACTTTCTTTTGATAAAAAAGACCCATGTGTATCTAGAAAAGTCATAAATGAAAGTGATAATGTACCTTGATCTATTTATGGATGTGGTAGGAATGGGTCCTCTAATATCAGAATGTATCATCCCCAATATGCATGATGGTCGGCTTCCCTTCCCCCGATCAAACTTATGCTCAGGGTGCTTTCCAACAACACATCCCTTGCAAATTCTGATGGTAGCTTTGATGAATGGTAGGCCTTCAACCATGGAATTATTCTGTAATTGCTGCAAGTATGTAAAGTTGATCTGGCTGAACCTCTCATGCCACAGTCTACTAACCTCATTTCCATGAGTCAGCAATGTGGTGACCTTTGCATTCGCCACAAAATGGGAGAACTCGTAGGCTTTTGCATGATGGTTTGCAAGGCCTTTTCTCTACAAGTTTTCCGGATGAAAGTTATTTGACCTCTACATCATATGGGATAAAGGAGACTCTCTTGGGCACTGCCGTATGTTTCATTTGATAAATGCTTAGGAGGTTTGATTCAAGAGATGGTACATAGAGAACATTGGAAAAATAAACATGCTAAAGATTTACAATACCTTGTCCTTCGGATATGATTGTGGAGTCATCTCCCATGTGGATGGGAATGGATTTTTTGGTATCCAAATATGAGAAAGAGTCTCTTTCAGCCATCATGTGATTTGAAGCTCCAGAATCTATCAAAAGATATTTAGACTTCGAAATGCTTGCCATGAGAGCATGATCTCTTTCATGTTGTGCTTCTCGATCTTGCTGATCTCTCCTCTAAAATATTTTCAAAAGATTGATGTGATTTTTCTCAAGAAGAGAAGTAGATTCATCAAGTTTCTTTTTCATGCAGGCATGTTCAAGGTGGAATCCCTTCCCGCAATACAAACACTTGACTTTTTCCTTCCCATGATGCCATTTTTTTTTGTTCTTCTTCGAGTCGGAAGGCTCTTCATGTTGTTGGTTTTCAACTTTATGCTTAGGATCTTCAAATTTGGTTTCTGGGTTCTTCTGATACTTTCCTTTACCATTCAAATCTTTGGGCCCCAAAGCATAGAGGGCTTTATCATGGGAGGATCTGATGATCCCCATCTGGACAAGCTTATCATGTTCACTTGTTAGGGACTCGATGAAGGCATTGAGTGAAGGCATCTTCCATCCAGGGGTTGTGAGATTCTCCACACAAAATGTAAAGACAAATGCCAAATAATCAACTCCAAGTTTGGAGAGAATGGCGAGGATGAGTTTATCATCCTCCTTCTCCACCTTACACTGCTTCAATAGTAAGACAATGTGCTTGAAATTTGTGAAAAAATCATTTAAGGTCTCGAAATTGGAAGGTTGTAGAGACATCAACTCATTTTCAAGCTGATAAACTCTCAAATAATCCTACTTTCCATATAGGGTGTCCAATTTGTCCCAAATTTCCTTTGGATTCTTCAATCCTGAGAGGTGGAAAAGAAGATCCTTGGAAATAGAGAGGCACAAGAAACTGAATGCTTCATCTTTCTTGTTCAAGAATCTAGCTTTTTCTATCACATGAGTAGGCTCTTATTCAGTGTCCATAGTGACTCGGTAGAGTCCTCTGACATGTAGCTGGATCTCCATGTCTCTTTTCCATGAATGGAAATTGAACAGAGGCAAGAGTTCGATGGAAGAAGCCATCTCAAACTGCTGTAGCAAATGCTTTTCACCTGTTAAAACTTGCAAATAACAACAAAAGGGGCACCATAAGGTCGGACAGCCTGCACATTTTAGGCTTTCATCACACCCAGCATAATTGATCAAGAAAGATTGACCAACAATTCCTTAACTTGGGATATTAAGTGGTAAGCCTTGGCTTCTAGTGCAGTGCTGGAATTTTGAGCTTTTGCTCAATTTTCCATGTAAGATCTGTCAAAAAACCATGTTTTTGAGAGATCTGTTATAGCTGATTTTACCACTCCAGGTGAATCACTCTGGTATGGCCTTCCCCTGTCCCTCTGTAGACTCCTTAGACCCCTTGGACCATTTTTTGTCCTTTGATGTTTCCTTGACCATCCCTATAAACATGTGAAAAATGATACACACGACTTTTAAACCCCTAATCGTGTATATACGCGAGTTTGACCCCTAAAACTGCGTACATCAAGATGTGTACAAAATCCAAATCCTTTTGGAGTTTTCCTTGACATGGATCTGACTCACTTGACTCTTGGCCTTCTATATGCCTTGAGATCGCTCGGATTCGACCTTTCATTACCCCTTTGAAAAGCTATATAAGGAACTCTTTGGATACATTGAAGGCATAAGAGAATTGAGAGCAAAGAAAATATAGTCCATTGTTACCGGAACTTGTGCTTGAGTTTGCATCCCTTTGTCCCTTGGAGCACTTTTGTGTTCTTCCCAATCTTGCATTTTGCTTGTGAGCTTGCTATCGAGAGATGGAGGATTGAGGTGGTGGAGGCCCAAGTGGGGAATTCAACTTCTCTGATTCGCAGACATGCCGACAGAGGTTGTATCCATTGTAATCTCTGATTTTATATTAATAGAAATATCTTTTCCTGTCCAGTAATGTATGTTTGAATGAATATTTTATCCATGGATGATTTCAAATGCTTATACATTGTTAATTACATATGCTAAAATAGATCTAACACCAATATATATAGTATGCTTGCCTTGTTTACTTGTTGTTGAGGAAGTGATTCATCAATTCAAGTTGAAGTTGGAAAGCCCAACGGGGATCTACTTCAACCATCCAGAATAAGGTATGAGGTTTGATCCTTTAGTGTTAGATATTTGATTTCTATTGCATATTGGAAAGGATTGATTTCTGGAGTCAAGCTGTCTGTTGTGGTACCCCAAGCCATAGGAATTTCTCTCCATAACAGAATTGGCGACTCCACTGGGGAGTTCCTAGTAGTTGTCCTTTGGGGGTTTTCTATCGGCATTCAATGACTTTGAATTGCTCTTTTTCTCTTGTTTCTGTGTCAGGTCCGGGGGCATGTTTTCCTGGTAGTGTCTGATTGGTGTGAAGTTTGTCTCAGCTTGTCTGTTTTCCTGTATTTTTATGTACCTTTCTTCCTGTACGCGAGTTTTTAACTCACAATCGCGTATATACACAGGTTTCACTGCTATTTCCGCGTACACACGCGGGTTTATTGCGAACAGTCACGTATGCCCTTAGTTTTTCCTTCTAGAGGAAGATGGATTGTTGCTAGCTGAATTTTGATGATTGTTGATTCTCCTTTGATACTGCTAGAGTCTGCATACACCTCTATTTCTGAACAGAGATGTTCTTTTAGGGTAAAATTTCTTTTTTGAAGAATGTTCTTGTCATTGCATTTTTTATTTTTTGTTTTGGGATTAGTGCATTAGATTTATTTTACCTTAGTACTTTGCTTGAGTGCTACTTGTGTGGGCTTGCAGAGTCTGGGGGTTGTAGAGCCATTCTTTTGCTTTTTTATCTCATTTTTATTTCAAAAAATCCAAAAATATTTGCTTATCATCATGCATTGCATCTTACATTTTGCATAGTACTTGCACTAGATTTGCTTTGGAGTATTAGTCAGGATTTCATATAGGAAAGATTGCACCTATCATTCGAAGAAAATTGTGCATTTCACGTAGTAGCATACCCTGTTTTTCATGGACACAATGCATTTGCATTGATTGTTAGGTGTGCATTTTGCTTCATGTTGTGTCATAACGCCAATAGTTTCATGGCCATATACCTCTTTTGAGTAATAAAGCCAATTAAAATTAATGCTTAACTAAAGTGAACCACACTATTTTTTTTGATAGGGTTCACCAACAAGATTAGGTTTTAGGGTCTTGGAATAGTTCATTGTGAGTAAATTCTCCAAGACCACTAAACAACAACATGTATGTGTCTGTCCAGGTGAGTGTGTGAAATTCCTTGGTATAACCAGTGTTTCTCAGGATCCTCCTCTCAAAAGGGAGTTAAGCACGAGGCAGTGTGAGTGGTTATTGATTGGGATGACCCCTAGTCATAACTTAATAGCACCGGAGATATTTCCAGGATTGTATTCATATCTGGGGGCTCTTTCGAGAGCTTCAAGCTTTGCTACCCTGCCCATACGGTTAATCTCACCTGCGACTATCTGCCTGAGCATTGATTATATTGAGGTGACCTTAGTGGCCTTACCTAGGATATCGAGGGGGTACTCTGCAGGGTTTATTCTGCAGGTGTCCCGGCTAGGTTGGTGTTGGACAGCACAACGCTTTACTCGTTGAAGCTGAGGGCCACAATAATTGGTTACATACCTCCGCTTGTTGTGTATGGGAGTCTCAAGCCTCTCCTAGGAAAGACATACCTACTTCATTCGGGAGCTCACTTATCCTACCCTTGATTTCTTGCGTTTGGCTTTAGATTTTATTGGTGATTTCTCTGTGCACGTTAGCTTGCCTAGGGTTTACGTAGTTAGAGAGTCTTTTATATTTTTTGAGTCATTGTGGATTTAGCTGTCGCGCCTCACTGTTCTTGTCGTTTAGTAGGACTTACGCCTTTTACATCTCCTCCTCCTTTGGGAGAGATAAATAGACAGTCCAGGTGGACTACTTCGCACATTAATTCACACACGATGGGAGACCATGTAGAAGGTATTCCTGAACCACCTCCTCCCATTCAAGTGGAAGATGGGAAGTTTACTCTAAAATATGATCCTCACCTGATTTGACTGAATTAGGTCCTGTAATTTCTGAGATAGGTACTTTTCATGATAGACCTACTTACTCTAGTGTTGGTCCCCCATTGACGCATCACCGGTATGGAATGTTGGAAGATGATGAGACTCATTTTGAACCCGCGATTACCAGTTATGGTAGTTATGGTATGTTTGGTTTTCCCACACATGATTTGGAATTCCATGTTTAGTCTGAGTTTGAGCCTAACACTATTCCTGGGGGCACTCTCATTCCTTATCCCGGCGGTGGAAGCTACATCACATATTCCTCCTAGGTCTAGGGTTAGTGATCCTATTAGGATACCAGATCCAAGACAAGTGAATATAGGGAATAAAACGTACATAATTACACAGTTCCCTTCATCCTCTATCCCTAGTTCTTCGAATGTTCACCCTCCACCTCATTCACGTGGTCCTTCGGGCCGGAATGTTGCTACGAGTCATGTCCGTACTGCGGTTACTCGACTAGTTGTGTCTCAGGTTCAAGTACTATCCGTTGTTTCAGGAGGTCATGTTCATACTTCTAGAGGTCATATTCCTACTTCCGGAATGTATATTCCTACTTTCAGAACATATATTCCTACTTACCGAGTGTCTCATGGGACATCTCATGCGATGACTTAAGGACCTTATTATGGGACGCAGTATGGATAGGGTTCTTCACCTTATGGGTACGGGTATCAACAACCTGCTTACTCTCCAAATTACGGCTTTGTAGCTCTGAATAGTCAAGGCACACCACACTATGGTGCTTCCATGCCACCCTATATGGGTCAAACGGGAGGAGGGCACTATGGCCAAGGCCATGGTGGTTATGGTAATCAGACCTATGTGAATCAGAACTATCAGGGAGTGGTCCATCGACCTAATCATCCTAGGCTCCATTTCCTCATAACGCTAAATCTTCCTGACTTGTCCAGATTGACGAACGATCCTGTGGCTCATGACTTGGCTTAGCCGGCTGTCCCTACTAAGCTTCCCTCAGGCATACCCAAATTCGAGGGAAAACCGGGAGAGGATCTGAGAAAACATGTTACTACCTTTCACCTATGGTGCTCTTCGAATTCCTTACACTAGGACTCAATCTGTTTAAGGCTGTTTCAACGCACGCTTACAGGGCCTGCCGCGAAATGGTATATAGAGCTACCTAGGGGGGCATTCACTTTGTTCAATGACCTAGCGATGACTTTTCTTAACCACTTCCAGCTACCATTGCGTTATGACGTTGGTACAAAACTCTTGTCGAAATTTCGACAGGATAAAGCCACACATATCTCAGATCATATCCAAGAGTGGCGTAGACGGAAGAGGTTGATTAAAGCCTTTATACCGCCGGAATTCCTCCTTGAATGGTTCCTTAAGTCATTATTGCCTTATATAGCGAAGGATGTTTCTACATCCAGAGTGAAAAATGAGGAACAAGCCATTTTTAGGGCATAGGAACTGGATTTGATTTATGCTCAATCCGGTTTGTTGTATGAGATCATTCCCAATGCTCCACATTCTAGTTTCGACCCCAAAGTTAAACATGGACCACATGCCGATGGCATTATTTTTTGTGTGAGTGCTAAACCTATGGATTCAGTTGCAAAACAAGTCAGTCAATTGTCAATCAACCAATTTGCTTCAGGACAAGACACGACTTCGTCTCAACCCACCCAAATGGCGAGTGTGCTTTCGGTGCAATCGTCAGACCAGAAGGGTAACTAGCAGCCCGGACGGAATAAAAAGAAAGGTAAGAACAATCGTAAGGGTGGGAATAGGAATGAAAATGATAATAATAATGACAAGAACACCCGTAATTCTAGGGGGGACAAGCAAGCTAAACGTAAGGTTAAATTTCCTTGCAAGTTGTGTAAGGAAGATCACCTCACTTACTTGTGCCCTCGTATCGATGAAGCCTCAAGTTCTTAGCACAGGGCCCAGCTGTGATGACTAACCCTTTACCTCACAATTAAAATATGAACTCGAGGACCCATGATTAGTCTGGTGGTGATCAAAATCCACCAGAGGGTAGTGGTCGTGGTTGCATTAACATGGTACGTGCTGTGAAAGTTGTGACCCGTGTGAAGGACTATGATTCGTCACAAACCAACCCAGGAAAGGAAATTGATCCACCAGGGAATCCTTTGCGTATTGAAAAACCTGTGGATAAACCTGAAGCTACACCTTGCATTCCTAAGAGAGTCCTTAAGCATTTGGGGAACAATCCTAATGCCCGAGCCGCCCAGAACTATTCTGTTGTTGAGGATTTGGGCCACACTCCTTGTGCGATGTCTGCACTAGAAGTACTTCAAAGTTTTCCTTTGCAAAGGAAGGCTTTGCTTTCTGCCCTTGGTGTGAATGATGATAATTCTTCCTCTGTGATTAAATTTGAAACTATAGGACTTCATCCTCGCTTGCCTTAGTATGTGTCTCTTTTGATTCACGTAGAATGTCTTAACATGAATGTCAAGCGCACTGTGATTGATGAAGGCGTTGCTGCTTCTGTGATGTCTTTATCATGTTGGAAGGGTTTAGGTTCCCCTGAGTTTTCTAAATCTATGACCATGTTAACTGCATTTGATGGGAGATCGTTTAGGCCGCACGGGATCCTTCCTTCCCTTATTGTCTGTTTGGGAGGGAAGACTGTTGCGATAGAGGTCGAGGTGGTTGATGCGCCCCTTGACTACAATCTCTTGCTGGGTAGGAATTGGATGTATAGTATGCAAGCCATAGCTTCTTCCCTATTTCGTGTTGTGTGCTTTCCATTTAATGGGAAGATAGTTACAATTGATCAAACGTCATTCAAGAATCCATCGGTTACTGCATCTTCGGGAGCTTCAATCCTGATTGTAGAGCACTCTCAGCCAGCAAGTGGGAGTGTGGGTGTGGGAATACATCCATCCCTCATGGGAATTTTTAGTTGTCCTGCACCTATCCTTATGATAGGATCTAGTTCTGGTGAGGCTTCAACATATGTGAGATCGATGTCTTTTCGCATGAGTCATATGGAAGATCCTTGGATTCTTCCTACACCAAATACTTCGAGTGAGCCCATCGTGACGGATGTGCCATTGCCTGCAACTATGGTAGCTTATCAAGCTAATATTGAGTGTGTTGCAAAGCCTAGTCCTTCCTCTTCATGGACGGAGGAGGAGGACCCGTATGTGCTGCTTGCATGGGCAGTTCAGTCTTCTCACATGCATGACTGCCTTGATAGTGTTTTTCCTTCAAACGAAGCGATTATTGAGGCCATGTCGAGAGTTGAGCCACCATGGGAAGAGCTCCATCATAGATCTTACTTTCTTCCCAAGCTTGACTGCTTGGAGCGTGAGGAATTTAGGGAGGTTCTTAGAAAGAGAATTGGTAGTCCCATAGTTCCATTAAGCTCTCCTAGTCTGATGGCTGATGGAAACATGGCAAATATAGCTCCAACGATTCCTATCAATATCTCTCACGATCCTGGCAGGATAGAGAATGTCTATATTGGGGAAGAATGTTCCCATGATGAGATTCAAGAATACACCGAACCGTTTAAATAATTTCATGATATCTTTGCTTGGTCTTACGATGAAATGCTAGGTATCGACCCTCTCATTGTTGAACACGAGATTAAGACTTATCCCAACACTAAGCCTATTTGACAATGCTTGTGGGCGGTGAATCCTAGGAAAGCACCCGCGATTAAGGCAGAGATAGAGAAACTGTTGAAAGATGGTTTTATCTATCCTGTTCCCTTGACAGAGTGGGTTTCAAACCCCGTTCTGGTTGACAAGAAGCAGGGAGCGATTCGCATATGTACTAATTTCAGTGATTTGAATTGTGCCTGTCCTAAGGACAATTTCCCCACACCATTTATTGATCATATTTTGGATGAGTGTACGGCTAGTGAGGTTTTTTCCTTTATGGACGGCTTTTCCAGATACAATCAGATACAAATTAAACCTGAGGACCAACATAAGATTGCATTTATCTTTCCTTGGGGAGATTTTGCATATCGGAAAATGCCTTTTGGCCTTAAGAATTCCAAAGCTACTTTTCAGTGGGCCATGACCTTGATCTTCCATGATCTCAAATTGATTATCGAAGTATTTTTGGATGACCTTGCTTCTCATTCTCATATGAGAATGCGTCATTCCTATCATTTGATATTGGTATTCGAAAGGTGATGCCATTATTTGGTCAAGTTAAATCCTCACAGGTGCATCTTTTGTGTGAAGTCTGGTCGCTTATTAGGATTCACCATTTATAAAGAGGGTATAAGAGTCGACCCTTTGAAGGTTGACGCAATACTTCAGTTGTCTCCCCCAAAAAACATTCATCATCTTCAATGTTTTCAAGGCATAGAAAACTTCTTACGGAGATTCGTTGTCAATTTCGCAAATTTGACTAGAGGCTTCATGTTGGGACGCGCACCCTAACAACCCTTAAGATGGATAACTCCATGAGTGTGGACTCAAAATAGTTATAGGGATGTCGGGGTTGAGTCAAAGTCTTCTGTAATAAACCCATGGTTTAAGTCCAGGGTTTAGGGTTTGGGGTTCCCATGGTTTAAGACCATGGTTTTGTAAAAATGCGCAGTATAAATAAGTGCTTGTGTAAATAAGATAGGTTAGGTTTTTATGATGAAAAAAAATATTAAGGCGAAGCTAAGGTTGATTTTGTAAGGAAAGGTTAAGTCCTAGCTGTGTGCGTGGAAGACCTCTGCAGCTGAGTGCGCAGAGGGTTTTTTTTGTAAGAAGATTGAGAAAAGACCTGCAGCTGTGTGCGCAGGGGCCTGCTGCTGTGTGCGCGGCTTTTTAAGGATTGAAGGGATCTGCAGCTGAGTGCACAGATCAAACTATGGTTTTGTAGCAAGTTGAATAGAACACAGTTTGTGGACGTAACCCCTACACTGGGGGTGAACCACGTTATATCCGGTGTTGTGGTTTCTTGTGCTGTTTTTGTTTCTGTTGTCTGTTATGCATTAATAACTGGATACATCTGATATGTTAGATCACTGTTAATATTTAGCTTCGCTTTGAATTCCCTCTAGTGGGTTAAGCAAGTCACGACTGTTATTTGTCTGCGAAGTTGTATGTGAATGAATGGTAAAGCTTTATAATTATTGATTAATAAGGTTATTAAAGGCTAGGGTACAGTAATCCCCCTTTCTACTTGCAGAAACCTGATTCTGCAGCACCCCATAGCTGTTTCGGGTGAGACTGCAACCTGTGCGCAGGTTGTTGCCGAAAGGGCCAACACTGTGGGTCTTTTGTTGGTGCGACACTAAAGGATTAAACCCGGGTCTGCCCTATTGCCCAACAAATTGGTTCCGTTGCCGGTTGAACTCAGTACCTGCTCAAGAGGGGTTTACATTGTACCTCAAGGGCTATGTTCTGGAGGCCCTCTGTGAAGGAAATCCGTGACTGGTTTGCTGAGATCTATTTGAAATCTGCGCAGCAAGAGAACGCCAATCTGCAGTGTAATGCAAGTGACTTTTTACAAAGGTATGTTTTTGGTGATGCTTATGAAATTTTATTTGGTAGTATCCACATAGAGTTGCACCAGTGGTTGTCTAGGTTAACAGAGAGAAGGACAAACTTCCAAGCTCCACGGGTTCCCGCGTGGACCCCTGTGAGGGTCAATCTTGTGCAACACATGAACAACGAGGTATCCCGCGTTGTTGATTTCTGGACGACGCGAACATTGGAAGCCTTTGTGACAGAGTTTTCCCTTGACGCAAGTAGCTCCTTCAGCGAAGCTGAACGACAGTTCTTCAAAGGGCCCCGCGGTAAGTTTTTGAATTTATTAAGATTAAGGATTAAAATACTATTAGCCGAAAAGGGTATATTGCTGTTTGAATCGGACTATTAGTTTAGTCGTACTAACATATGTTTGCAAGTGACACTCCCTTCGACGAGCAAAGTGGGTTGCTGCGAAACGGGAAAAGGTATAAGAGAGATTTTGACCCCTCTTCCTTAGGTCAGGCTACTGTGTCCACCCCTGTAAACCCTGAAGATTCAGATTCCGAAGAAAACCTGTCGGTTGGAAACCCTCCGGTCACCCCGTAACGTCGCTCCGCTACCCCTGAAATTCCATCGCAGTCTGAGAGTCAACCAGGCCTGAGTATTCCGGCCACAGGCCAGTCTGCCCCCGTAAATCCCCCCCCATCGACGTCCTGTCCCCCTCCCAACCCATCCAGAAAATTCATGGCCCACCTTGTTGATGACATTAAACTCCCCATCTTTAAAGGCACGAGATCAGAGGACCCAGAACAGTTATGGTTTCTCTGCGAAGCAGTATGGAACGCGAAGAAAATTACAGATCCAGATGTGCGAGCCGCGCAGCTCATTACTTCCTTTCGGGACCGGGCTCTGACATGGTTCATGAAATTTTCCAGCACTCAGAGCCCTCCTTTAGGCGAGATCAAGGCGGCCATAATCAAAGAATTTAAGAAGCCTAAATCGAAGTCGCAGAGCATCACTGAACTCAAGGAGATTCAACAGCGACGCGGCGAATCAGTGTGGGACTTTGATCAGAGATTCAAAGTTATACTGGACCAAGTCAGCTTTACCATTAGTCCTGCGCAGCACAAGGAATGGTTTATTGCAGCATTGTTACCACATATCAGAACTCCACTCATGCAACAGAAGGTTGCTGACCAGCAAGAGGCTCTGGAAATCGCAATGAAACTAGAGACTGCCCCTGTCGGAGATGACTCTGGTATTGCTCAAATCCAAGCGCAGCTCACTGCGATGGCCCTAGAACTTCGCGAGATGAAAAAGGGAAAACCTGATCGCGAAGAGGTTTGGTGTACGCAATGTCGGACCGAAGGTCACGACAAGGAATGGTGCCCTCTGGTAAACAAGTACTTGCAGACAGGTGCACCGAACCCCTTTCCACCACAAGTTCTCTATTGTGAGATATGCAGAATGACAGTTCAGCACCGACCCAAGAACTGTTACCTGCTGCAAAGGTATGGATAGGGACCTAAGAACTCCTACTGTAATTTTTGCAAATCTGTAGGTCATAATGAGGATGAGTGCCACACCTATGATGCTTATCGAATGCACACTGAAGGCCCAAGTAATGATAGCTATGGTTACCAGGGGGGTACCTCTGGACGAGGTTCTTCTGGAGGCCGTGGTGGCATGGCCGGGCGAGGCCGAAGCCAATTCGTGTGTTACAATTGTAACCAAGTTGGGCATTTGGCTCGCGACTGTCGGAACCCCACTACGACATGTCGGCATTGCCGCGCAGTAGATCATGTGATTAAGCAGTGCCCCCAGTTGATAGCTAAGATTCAAGCACGACAGACTACCCCTACTCAGAACCTCCAGATGATTTCTATGGAACCCCGCCCTGCTGCAGCCATAAATGTCATTACAAGAAGTGGAGTTACGACACACATCCAAAATACGCCAAACCGACCTGCCGAAGCTCTAGTTCGTAAGGCTCCTGAGAAAATCCCTACATTTGATATCATCAGAGAGAAAGAGACATTCATGGAGGCCAAGAAAGACTTTGCTGGCCCTAGCCCACTCAGTGCGTCCGCGCAGCCTCAGTCGCCGCCCCGCGAAGCTTCGCTGGATAAAGTAAGTATCTTGTCTACCTTTTTACAAAGTTGCCTCAAAATTTTAAGAAATCAAGATGCTCTGAATGAGCTGCAAAACGTCATCGCTTCCTACGAATCTCTGCAAAGCTGTGGTCGGGACAAAACTGTTCATCGAGTCAGCAGGACCAACAGGGAAATGCGATTGAATGCTTAGATAGGGGCATATGATATGACCGATGTTATTCTAGACTTAGGGTCCGATGTAAATGTTTTAACCAAACAAACCTGGGAACAAATGGGGAAACCTACCCTTGCCTGGTCCCCTATACAGTTGAGGCTAGCCAACGAGCAAAAGATTGTACCTTTAGGAAGATTCCTGGATCTCCAAATAGATATTGATGGAGTTAGCACCTTCGTGGACTTAAAACTAATTGAGATAATTGATGACAGCAACCCTTACCCGACCCTGTTAGGAATTGAATGGGCAATGGAAAATGCCGCAGTCATCAACCTAAAGAAGAGACAGATGGTCTTCAAAGGGAAAGACTTCAGGGTCATCCTGCCCCTGGATCCTTCACAAGGGGAACAGTACACAGAAACACTTCGACATGAGGATCAAGCTGATGTGGAACCCATCTCTACTATCATTGCGCAGGAAGAAGGTTATGAGAATCCTCCTGCCGCAGGGTGGGAGTCTGGTAGCTCCTATATGACGGACTCTGAAGATGAATTAGAAAGCTGGCAACACCGATTATCTGAGCACCATAGGGGCAGCAATGTATGCCCCACCAAGTCTCTCAGATGGGTCGACTCACAACCCAGAACTATACCTGTGTATGAGGGTTCGACAGATCCTGAACCATTTATTGCACAATTCTCGGATCAGATACCTGACCTACAGAAAATGGAGGCCCTGGAGTCAGCATTCAGAGCCACAGCAGTTAGATGGTGGACGAGCCATAAGAAGCAGATCCCTACCTAGGAAGCATGTTAGAAGCTCCTTCACCTGAGGTTCTCAGACCAGTTGGCAAAGGCGCAAAGCAAGTTTGATGGAAAAACTTGCCCCCAGGACCACTTAAGCAAATGCTACAAGGCATGGAAGTATGTACCTCAGGATGAGTGGGTACATAGATTTCTGCACACGCTGGGACCACTAGCGAAGAACTGGTACATGGAGGCTGAACTTCGCCAAGATACTGTAAGTTGGGACTGTCTTGTTCATAACTTTATCAATACTTTCTCTACTAATGATGTCTATCCAGCCCTAGACGTAGCTATCAGGATCATCCATACTAAGGTATTTGACGAACAAGAAGTGACAGAAAATCGCCCTGATTGGGCCACACAAGAAGCCCTCGTAGTCGAATGTTATAACTTCACAGTCGACGAGGAGGAGGACCCGCGCCGTCTTGATATCCCTGAGTCAGAAGGATACTGCGACGTGCATGGACCGGCAGTCAAAGTTCCTGAAGTGACGCAGCCCTTGAAGACGCGCACAGTTAACATTGGCTCCGATGCACAGCCTAAGTTTGCCACCATTGGAGACTATTGGGATGACGAGATGGTAAGCAAGGTAACTCAACATCTCCACGAATACCAATATCTTTTTCCAACAAAGTTCTCTGAAATGAAAGGTATCCTGGGAGATATCAGGGTAATGAAGATCCCCCTGAAGCCTGATGCGAAGCCTATGAAGCAGCGCCCTTATTGATTGAATCCAAAATACAAGGAAAAGGTTAAGCTAGAGTTGGATAAGATGCTTGCTGCAGGAATAATCGAACTTGTTGAAGAATCTGAGTGGGTCAGCCCTATGGTCATCTAGGAGAAGAAGACTAAGGGTGAAATCCAAATCTGTGTTGATCTAAGGAAACTCAATGATGCCTGTCTGCACGACCCTTTTCCCACTCCCTTTACAGATGAAGTGCTCGATAATGTCGGAGGTCAAGAAGTATACTCTTTTACCGATGGTTTTTCTGGTTACCATCAGATCCGAATTGCTCCAGAGGACCGACATAAGACAACCTTTGCTACCGAAATGGGATCCTTCCAGTATACTGTCATGCCCTTCGGGTTGAAGAATGCACCTGCCATATTTTCTTGAGTAGTCATTTCCGCGTTTAAGGAATACATACATAAATTCTTAGAAGTTTACTTTGATGATTGGACTATTTTTGGGCTAGTAAAAGACCATATAACTAGTTTGAGACTTATGTTGGATAAATGCAGATAGCACCAAATCTCGTTGAACTTAAAAAAGTGCATTTTCTGTGCACCCTTTGGCATTCTACTTGGCCATGTGGTATGTAAGCAGGGATTGATGATGGAACTTGCGAAGATCGCTATTATTGTGAACCTGCCACCTCCGAAGTCTGTTAAACAACTTCGCACAACGCTTGGTCACACCGGTTACTACAGGAAATTTATCCAAGGATATGCCAAGATTACCGCCCCAATGGAAAGGCAACTAAAGAAAGATATTAAGTTCGAATGGACACCAGAATGCCAAGCAAGCCTCGACATTCTGAAAGAAAAAATGGTCACTGCCCCTATCCTAGTATTCCCTGAATGGAACAAGGAATTTCATGTGCATGTTGATGCATCCTCCATTGCTTTAGGTATTGTGCTCGCTCAGCCAGGCGCAGGTAATATCGATCACCCTATCTCTTTTGCCAGCAGAAAGTTATCTACAGCAGAGAAAAATTATACTACAATAGAACACGAAGGTCTTGCTATGGTATATGCATTACAAAAATTTCAACATTATCTGCTAGGATCTCATTTTAAGATGTTTACTGACCACTCTACTTTGAAGTACTTGGTTAACAAACCTGTGCTAGGTGGAAGAATATGCATATGGTTAATTCTATTTCAAGAATATGATTTTGAGATCATTATTAAGCCTGGAAGACTTAACCTAGGACCTGACCACTTGTCAAGGCTCGAGTCAGGAGAAGAACCTACCAATTTGGACGAAGGCCTCCCCGATGCACAATTATTTGCTATCCAAATAGTTGATGAATATTTCCAGGATATTGCTCAGTATTTGTCTACAAGTATCCCCCCTCCAGAGATGACCACACAGCAGAAGAAACAGTTGGTGGTTCGAGCTGCGGACTTCACTTTAATAGCAGGACAGCTGTATAAAATGGGACCAGATGAGATACTGCGCAGATGTGTTTTGGAACATGAAAAACCTTTAATATTGGCTGAAGCACACTCTGGTGCAGCAGGAGGTCACTATGCAGGCAAAGCCACAGCGCAGAAGATTTTGACAGCTAGCTTATGGTGGCCCACACTTCACAAAGATGCAAGAGAATATTGCCATAGCTGCGACATCTGTTAGAGGACAGGTAAACCATCTAGGAGAGATGAAATGCCCCTAGCTCCATAAGTAACATTACAAGACTTTGACAAATGGTCCATTGACTTTGTTGGTCCTATCAACCCCCCTGCGAAAAAGTCAGGAGCCAGATACATCATTACAGCAACTGATTATCTTACCCGTTGGGCCGAAGCTCAACTAGTCAAGACTTGTAGCGCTGCTACTGCTGCGAAGTTCATCTTCGACAACATTTTATCTAGATTTGGGTGTCCCAAAGTTCTTATGAGTGACCAGGGGTCACATTTCCTGAACAGGAATATTGAAGTATTGACTGAAGAATTTCAGGTGTATCATCAAAAGAGTACTGCATATCACCCACAAGAAAATGGGACTGTCGAGGCTTTTAACAAAATCCTTGAGCATGCCTTGACAAAGGTTTGTAACGCTAATAGGAATGATTGGGATCTTCGAATTCTAGAAGTGCTATGGGCTTACAGAACTACTTGCAAAAAGTTGACAAGCCATACACCCTTTCGACTAGTTTATGGACAAGAAGCTGTCATGCCCATGGAATACATTGT
>LPNX010193670.1:46185-127589 GCA_001517045.1 Pseudotsuga menziesii
CACACCCAACATAATTGATCAAGCAAGCTTGATCAACAATTCCTTAACTTGGGGTATTAAGTGGTAAGTCTTGGCTTCTGGTGCAGTGTTGGAATTTTGAGCTTTTGCTCAATTTTTCATGCAAGATCTGTCAAAAACCATGTTTTTGAGAGATCTAAGCTTCGTCCCTTCGTGAGCTCTGATACCATATTAATATGTCACAGTAATCTAGGGACTAAAACACAGTCTCATAAGAGATTTCAGATAATTAAGCATGAAAATGGCACAATGGTGCTGCAATAGGAGTAGCAACTCTGTATAATCAATAAAGAATGAGTAATACAATACAATGTTCATGCAAGATTCATGAATCCCAAGACAATTAGAATTCCCAAGGAGGTCATTCGAATTGAATGAATGGGTGTAGCTTAACTGAATGTCAACCATAGTAAACACACCTAGTTAAACCACTGATCAAGCCGTGATTGACTCAACTGAGCCGTAACTGTATCGGAGTGCAATGGATGACTGAGTCTAACTGAAATTAGCTCAGACACATTTCACTGCATACCAATCAACAAGTGGTACCACATCATTAACTCCAATGAACCTTGATGAGGTTAACTGAAGTCAAACTGGTCATTAGAAGTGGTTGGAGGCACCCTAGTTGTCTCCAGTTCATAAATAATAATAAAAATAATCAAATAAATGAATGGAGGTGCCTTCACCACTTGGCTTAACTGATTGTAACAATCAGTTAGAAATTAGGTGCATTTATGACACTTAGATCACCCTAGAATGCCTCCCCGATTGAAGGAGGAAGTCCAGTTAGCCTCCTTGATTGAAGGAGGAATCCTAGTTAACCTTTTTGATTGAAGGTGAAGGATTAGTTGACCTCCTTGATTGAAGGTAGGCATGCGTGTGCTCATGATGATGTCATAGAGTTCTCATCTGATGCCAATGAAGTCAATTAAACTTAGGATATTGGTTTAATAAGGCCAAATTGACCAAATTAAGTGTGCATGTTGGGTAAATGACTCCAGCAAGAATTACATAGGAGAGAACATTGCAACCTAGCCTTAACACTGCAATATTCCATCCAACAATCCAAGCCAAGCCTCCAAAGTAAGATAATAAACCTCCCAAAGAATGATAGGGATCACCTAGAAATTCCACCAGCATAATAGTACCATATTCCTTCCTCCCTTCCAAATGGAGAGAGAGTTTAATTTATAAGGCTAAAGGGATATAGTAGGTTGAGGATTAGGAGGAGGGACCAAAGGGATCTTCCCTATAGGTTAGGAATCGAATGCCACCTCATGTAAATGATAGAGATAGACATCCACCTCATCCATATTCGAGAAGGGTCTCGAAGCTATGTTTTTTTCCCTCTAAACACGATCGATGCACTTTCCAAAAAGGGAGAAAGCATTGTCGGCGCACCTAGCAGTGGGAGACAAAGCATCGACATCGACGCCCCTAGCATGAATGGAAAAAGTGCCTTCGACACTCCTAGCATGAAGGAGAAGAGCGCCGACCTTCCTAGAGAGGGAAAAAAGCAGGAAAATCTCAATCTCAGTCAACTTTAGCAGAGAGAAATTTAGGGATTAGGCATATGGTTAACACATGGCTCAATAGTGTAAGATTTCGGTGTAACATACATTAGCCAACCATATGAAGTAATAGGCAGCTCAAATGTATAATTACATGAGATATTTGAAAGCACTAGGTTGCTATTCGAATTGGTCAAAAGGAAGGTTTACTAAAACAAGTCAAATCCCCCATAGGTGCAAAAAGGACTTTCCAAATCCATGAAGATCCTCACAAATTAGCTAAAGCAAGTGGGCAAGCTAATATGTGGCGGAAAGACAACTCATTCATGCTTTTGTATGGAGAAAAAGAAGAAGGATGATGTGGTAAAAACAGAAGGCAAGTTCCCCTATACTAGCTTTTCCTTTATGCCTTAAAACAGATGTAAAGCAAGGCAGCTTTCAGAAAAAGAAGATATGCGCTTTAAGGAACCAGGAATAAAGCAAACATGTTGAATATGTTTCCAGGATGATTCCAAAGCGCTCCATGACCCAGTTTAGCAAGTATTGACTTCTAGGAACATGTAGAAGTCAACTAGCATAGAGAGGGAATCTAGGATTCTAGGAATAAGACAAAAATGATTTAATTAATGTCAAATATGGGTAACTATGGGCTGATTATTCTAACACACTAGGTACTTAATATACAAGAATAATATAAACAACATATGAGACAAGAGGCTTCCTAAGATTTTGTCAAACTCCAATGAAAATCAGCTACTACTAAAGCCAAGTTGGCATAAAGATGCTAAGTCTTAGTTAAATCATTAGGGAATCGAGGAAGAGGTCATTTTATAAATTAATGATAATATCCATAATATTAGTACATCTATATTTAAGGAGAAGTTGTGGTGCAATATGAATAACTAGTCTAAAGAAGAAAATCAACATTGCTAAAATAAAAAACAAACTCTCATCTTTATAGTCAAATAAGACATTGGACAATTCCTAAAAAGTAGTGGGATGAAAGAATTTGTCATTTGTGTGATCCTAAGAAGATCGAAGATAAAAAATCACTTTCTCTTTGTATACACTCATTAAATGATAATTTCAAATTTTTTGTTACACCCAACCTTCATAACCATTTAACCCATCCCAATTATTGTAATTTATAAATGCATTACTTAAATCTTTTTAAACACAAAAATAAAATTATAAAACAAATTATTTAAAATATGATAAAATTAAAATCCATTTCAATAATATTAATAACCATTATCATTATCAATTTATTTTTAAATAATTTAATTAAAAATTTAACTCATCATGATATTACTTTTCAAATAACCAAAACTACACCCAATTTCATAGATATCATAAAACGTACATTTAAATTTAATAATACATACACCAATATATTTTTATTTTTATTTTAATTAAAAGTTTAAGTTATCAAAATTTGCCCACCAAATAATTTTTACAATAATACATGCGTTCGATTTCATTTATATTTTATAAAAACTACCTTTTAATTTACGATAATGCATGCAATCGATTTCATTTATATATTATATAAATGGCTGTTTTAAAATAATTATGGAGAGTTTATTTAATTTTGATAACTCAACTTTGAAAAATCTCACTAAAAATATTCAACTCAAATTTTTGTACATAAAGTTAAAGATAAGTATCACTTTTGATAACACAACTTTGAAAAATCTTAGGAAACTATGTGTAGCACGTATCCTGCTCTCCTTTCCTTTTTTAAGCTTTTGCCTAGATGGGAATTTTGTGCCATTAGTGCCTCAGGCCTCTTGGGTGGGTTGCTTACGGCCTGGAACCCTCATAGGGTTAGACGTCGGGCCTTTGAGACAGTTGCTGGTATTCTTGTCAAAGCAGACTTACGTGGAATGAGTGATCCTTTAGTCATTCTCAATTGCTACAGCCCCTACAGAAATAGGGATCTTTTCTGGGATAAAGTACTTAGGGGGGGTTTTCTTAGTGCACCGAATCTGATCCTGGGGGGGGACATTAACTTGACTATGAATGCTTCTGAGACCTGGGGTAAGAGAGCTATCCCGGATCGTCTTGCCTCACATTTCAAACTCCTTTTTGACTCTGTTGATCTTATGGATATCGCTCCTACCAATGCTGGGCCCACTTGGAGAAACGGTAGGGTTGGAGAGGAAGGAATCAACAAAAGACTCGATCGCTTCTTACTCTCTTCTGCCTTGATTCCCTCTCTCAAGGTACACCGTGCGTGGATTCACCATGCTGATATCTCTGATCACTATCCGATCTGCCTTGAATGGAATAAATCGGTGGGTTCCTGCAATTTCCCTTACAAGGTCAATAAATCCTGGCTCTCCAATCTGGATTTCAATCTCTGGGTTTCTAAGAGATGGCCTAAGCTAAATCCTTAGTCTTCTTATAGTGCTTTGGATCTCCTCACCCATAAGCTCCGAACTCTCAAGAAGGAAGTCAAAGTCTGGACCCAGGAAAAAGAAATCGCTATGGAATCTAATTCTATTAGGCTGGATAAGGATATTGAAACACTGCTCTCGAGATCCTCCTCGGGTATCATCACCCATGAGGATCTTTGAATCTGCTAAGATCTAAGAAAAAAGAGTTGCAGGATCATATCTTACTCACTTGGCAACTCAAGAGTCGTACAAAGTGGGATCTGTATGGTGACTCTAATACCAAGTTCTTTCATGCTCTGGCCTCGGGAAGAAGAAACCATAACACTATTTGGTCTTTAGAGGATGAGGAGGGACATTGTATCGAGGACAAGATTGCTCTAAAGGAGCTGGGCCAAAGACATTTTGCTCATATATTCCAAGATGATAAACAAACCTGCTTACTAACACAACTCAAGGTTGTCATGCTTTACCCCACTATGATCTCATAGGAGGAGGCCCCTAGCCTCACTGCACCTGTTACTCTGTCTGAGATTGAAGGAGCATTGAAATCTTTCAAGAAGGATAGGAGCCTTGGTCCCAATGGCTGGCCTGTCGAATTCTACTTACACTTCTTTGACTTGTTGGGAAACAATTTACTGTATGCTGTTGAATGTGCGAGGACTACAGGTTGCATTACACCCTCACTGAATTCTACCTTTCTTTCCCTGATTCCTAAAAAGGATAAGCCCACAACCTTCGCTGACTTTAGACCTATCTCTTTGTGTAATCTGTTGTACAAGCTTATTTCCAAGATTATTGTTGTCTAACTAAAGCCTTTCCCGGACTCTCACATTTCCAGAGAGCACTATGGATTCCTAAAAAATCGTCAGATTGTGGAACCTATAGGCATTACCCAGGAGACTCTCCACACGGTGAAAACAAAGAACACTTGTGCTCTCATCCTCAAATTGGATTTGGTAAAGGCATTTGACAGAGTTAACTGGTCTTACATTAGACTCATTCTGATTCAGAATGGGATGCCTCTCCTTGGTGTTAATTGGATAATGGGTTTCCTTACTTCAACAAATTTTGCTGTATTGATAAATGGTACCCCTCAAAGTTCTTCAGTGCCTCTAGGGGAATTAGACAAGGCTATCCTTTGTCCCCTTTGCTATTCATACTTGTAATTGAAGGTCTCAGCCTCTTGATCTCTGATGCTAGGGAGCACAGTCTCATTAGAGGAATAAAAATTTATTCTGCACTTGCCCTCACACACCTCCTCTTTGTGGATGGTGTGATCTTGCTTGGTTCTGGTACCCTGCTTGAATGGATTGTGTTTGAAGTTATTTTAAGTACCTTTTGTAAGGCTTCCGGGATGAGCATAAGTGTTGATAAATCTTACTTTCTCTTCAACAATGTGGATGAAGGGACACTTGTTGATATTGCTAGAGTTTTTCCTTATAAAATGGAACCTATTAACTCTATTTTTAAGTACCTTGGATATTTTCTTAATTTGCTAGGGTATAAGGTCAATGACTGGAATTGGTTGATACAGAAATTTGAAAACAGAATTTTCCACTGGTCTCATAAGTATCTTTCTATTGGTGGCCGTCTGATCCTCATCCAAGCTGTTTTGTCTAGTCTCCCGGTATATTGGCTGGGCCTTGCACCCATCCCTGTTTCTGTCTTAAAAAAACTCAGAAGTTTAACCTTTGCTTTTTTGTGGGGCTCCATAGGAATTAAACATAGGTATCATTTATCTTACTGGAAGAAACTTTCCTGGCCGAAAGAGAATGGAGGTTGGGGCATACAAAACCTCCATTGGTTCAGTATTGATTTAAGATTTAAAAACTTTTGGATGGTTCTACAAAACAATGGGCTGTGGCATAATGTGCTAATTGGAAAGTACCTGAAGAATCTTTCGGTGGTGGCATGGCTCAAAGGAAAAAACTTTAATTCCCATGGAGTTTCGATTATTTGGAAAGGATTTCTGCAAACACTTCCATGGTTGGGAAGATGCTTAGCATGGCAAGTGGGTAATGGTTTAGATGTCCTTGTGGGCATCAACCCTATCATCGGTGCTCAATTTCCTCATACTCTACCTATTGGGATCAGAGAATTCTTGGAGGACCTGGATATTACCACACTCTCACAAGCACGTAATTTATTACCAGGTTCGCAACATTATTGGTACACGGCTGAGGGCCTTTGCATTGCAGGTGAATGGAAGATTGCATGGGACAATTACACGAGGAGTCTAGAACTTGGAAGGGCTAGGCTCAATCCTCTCTCTGATTCACTTGTTTGGGATCATAATAGATCAGACGGATCTGTTTCTGCCAAGCTTGTTTATGATAGTATTGTACAATCATCATCTCCCCCAGCTAGTAACATATTACTAGCCCTCATTTGGTCTGGCATTCTACCCATTAAAATTAGCTGTTTTATTTGGCTTCCTTCGGAAAATAAAATACTAACGTGGGACAATCTCTAGAAGAGAGGATGGATAGGGCCTGGCATATGTGCACTCTGTAGTGCAGAGGAAGACAGTGTTCATCATATATTTTCTACATGCTCTGTTTGGAATAGCGTATTTTTTCATCTAAGTGGACAATTCCACTTCTTTCCCCCATACCAATGTGATAATCTCTGTAATTATCTGGGGAACTGGATTGTCAGGTTCTCTAAATACTTGGTCTGTTGCTACCTTCCTTTTTTGCAATGTGGGCTGTCTGTAAAGCAAGGAATATTTACATTTTTGAAGGAAAAAGGATGTCTATCTTGAGCATAATACAATAGATTGCAACCTTCTCTCAGTTGTATCGACCTCCCTATATAAAGGAAAATAAGCCTAGAGTCCTAGGCTCATGTCCTTCTCTTGCCTACCCCTGTGGTTTTTTTGATGGGGCATCTGCTAAAAATATTGGAGGAGTTGGTTTATGCTTACTCCTTAATGAGTCTCATTCCTTCGAGTTTTCTCTGGGGGCTGGATCTTGCACCAATACAAAAGAAGAACTGATAGGGCTTTGGGATCTTCTGCATATTTCCCAAGTGATGGGGATACCCACACTTAACATTTTTGGTGACTCTACCGTCATTATTAATTGGGCTAAGGGTACTGATGCCCTCTCTCCACCTGATCTCAGTCACTGGTGCAGGGATACCAGAAAACTATGCACCTACTTTGTTCACCTGTCTTTTAGCCATATCTATCGTGAACATAATCAGCTCGCAGACAGTCTATCGAAGTCTGCCCTTTCTTTGGCTCCTGGATCTGGGTTTTATCCTAAAAATTTTGAAGGCCTTTTGGTCTCTCATGACACTTTCAAGCTCTTTTGAGCTCGGTGTTGAAGCATGTTCTCCTATTTTTATTTGGCACCTTTTTATTTGATTTGGAGCGGGTACCTTCAGATAGCAGCTCTGCGCTTATATGTTCATGGTAGAGATGTTATTGATGGACAGTTATATCCTTTCGTCTCTGGCTGGAATTATGTAATAGATGGGAATGGACTATGATCTCCCCCTTGGTATCTCTATTGAGTTGAGACTTGTTATTGGTGTACAACAGAATGGAACTCTCTCCACGACCTTGCATGATTGTAATCCTTACTCAGGGATGGCACATCAAATGCCCTTTGATTCTATTCAATGAATATCAAGGACAGGCTTTTTTCCTTTTGAAAAAATTAAAGTTAAGTGATACGGTAAAGTTTCACTTTTGATAAAACTCAACTTTATGCAGTTAAGGTTAAGTGTTATACATAAAGTTAATGTTAAGTCATACAGTAAAGTTTCACTTTTGATAACTCAACTTTATGCAATTAAGGTTAAGTGATCAGATAAGCCTATTTACTAATGGAGGTTCGGCACTCACCAAAATATCTATATATTTCAACTGTATGAGTGAGTAAAAAGTAATTAAGAATATGTTTGAATTATTTATTTTTTATTTTTATATAAAGATAGAAAAAAATTATTATAATTTAGCTATCAAATTGATAACAAAGATAATTATTATTAATTATTATATGCAAATGCTAGTTGATTCATAATCAATGTCAAGAAAAATTATGATATGTGAAGTAACATCTTAGTGGTCTATAAGAAGGTAGGTTTCCACTGTTGTCAAATGCCTCTAAGTAATGAGTTGTTACTTTGTTTCCTTGCATTCAAAGAAAATAATCTTTTAACCAATAAAAAATAATTTAAGGTCTTACTCCGTAAACATTCCATCTCTCATGACTTATGCAAAATTATTTTACATTAATAGTGAAGTTCTCACATTGAAAAACGAGTAAGATCCTCCACATTTAAAAAAATGGTTAATGGATATCTCAAATATTATGGCCTTCAAAAGTTGATGTGTCATTCTAATTCAATGTACTTTAGTCTCACCATTTTTCCTTCCAAGTTTCAAGGTGAGGATTTGTGTCTTTTTATTGTAAGAATCTGCAAGGAAGGATCCAAATGTAAGGGCACTCCACAAGGTGTGCTCAATGCTCCTCTTACAAGCCTTTGAAGGCTCCATCAATTCTCTTAAGTCTTGTCCTCAGGTGGGTTCACTCCCCCTACATGAACACTATCACAACCTAGGCATCCCTAATCAAACTCCAAGCCTCCTTATATGAATCCAATCTACTTTGTGTTGTCTAGGGCCAATGCCCTCCTCTACAATGCAAAATTTCCATCCTCCTAAGTAATGAGTTCTTTAAACAAGCAACCATCTCCATTTGATCATGATATAGAACATAACCCAAGTTGTTAGGAGATCTCCAACACCCTAGAAAAGAATTTCAAGCAAGCACCCAATTCAAGTCAAGCAACCACTGAGTAAGTCATCTCAAATGTGGAAATCCATCATGGACCATGCTCAAGTTAAACATACACCATGTGCCCCAAATCTCATGAAACACCCCCAAACATTGTGTGAACGCTTTCAAAGTAACCCAAAATATAAAAATCTCTTTATGAAGAAAGTGTTAACAACACCTATCAATTCCTTCTACAACTCCAACAAACCTACCACCTATAAATCTATGCATGTTGAAATCCTAGAATCAACACTATAACCTGCAAATAAATTAACATACATGATATCACGACATCTTGATTCACCAAAGAACACTTACCACCTATAAATATGAAGGAACATAACCAACCTGCTAAACTCCAATATCCTCCGAGTGAACATCATGATCCAAAATCAATGGACACCACATCATGAGTTGTCGAGGACATCCTACAAAGAGTCTTGAGACAAAACCAAGACATGTGTATCAAATTTATGAAATTCCTAAAGATAGAACTCTACACAACTATGATTCCTTAATCTTGAAGTACCAAGCTTGTGGTGAAGGTAACAACCCATGCAAGGGTATTAACAACTTATAATGAACATGAGAATCCATTTCATGCACCTCAAATACTCCAACCACTAAAACAACTTGAACTACTTCAAGTTCCTCATCCCACGAGAAGTTTGAAGCAAGAGTAACATCACAAGCAACTTCCTATGTATGAGAGAATCAATCAAATTTGTTTCTATACTCTGTCATACTTCCATCAACTGCAAACCAAAAATCACTCTCAACATCATATTTCATCAAGGTATCACACCTCTCCTCCTCCAGATAATTGGAAGGCTCCCAAATGGAAAATCCAATGCAACATGACTAGTAGATCTCCTAGGAGGTATACTTTCCCTCATTGAAGGTATATACACTTTTATATTCTCTCAAACATCCTCAAAACTAGAAGATTCATCTATCCTATAATTGGTATGTGCACATGATAATGGATCAATAAGCAACTTGTAAAGGTCACCCTCTCTCTCCCCTTTAGCCAAAGTCCTCAAACTAACTAGATTACAATCATTGAGGGTGCACCATTATCCCTCAAATGCAACTCTCCATTTTAAATTCTCCAAACAAGAAACTAGAAGAACATTTTCTTCAAACCAAGAACATATAGAATATCAATCAACTCAAGGGCATTCCCTAAATGCAACTTAAAATAAAAAGAACCAACTCATCTCGCAGGAGAAGTGGCATCATCACCAAGATCCACACTCATGCCTCCCTTTTTCTCCTAAATCCTATTAAATAAAGACCTATCACGTGTCATATGTCTCAAGAGTTTCACTATCCACATGACATCCAACACTAGACACAGTGATAGAGGATACACATGAATCCATATAAAAGGAAATCTCAAATTGAGAAGGATTCTCCTCTACCCCTTCCATTATCCTAATTGCACCATGTTTCATTAAATTTCCCTTGTTATTCAATGGAAACTAACTAGCATTCTAATTGCACCATGTTTCATTAAATTTCCCTTGTTATTCAATCGAAACTAACTAGCATAATGTCCCATCTTGTGAAATTGAAAAGATATCACAATACTCAATTACTTCTTTAATGTATCTACACTTCCTTCTTCTTGTATCCACTAGTCTTTGTCATCCCAGTGACACCAATAACATCTACTTCTCCTTGTTTCTTTGAATAAGATTACAATCTAATTTCTTCTTGCAAAAATATCAACCTAAAGTTTTGGAAACTTTGGCAAGGTATCTCAAGCACAAACACCCTTAGCAAAAGGAATCTAGGAAGGAGCAATTCCTTTTAAAGCAATGGACACCGACTCCTAATCCTCCATCATTGCTTTAATTGAATATCTTTCGACTCAGCTATCTTGGTCAAATGGATCAACATAGTATTTTTCTTGCTCATGCAATCACTTGAAAGAGCTAGTAACACAAGAGAATCTATCGAGAATCACACAAGTTTTGAAATGACTCAATCGAAGTTTCAAACATTTTCTTACTTTCCTTCTTTTCTACCACATGTGATATGAAATGATCCTTCATAGAATCAAGAATGATTTTGTTCAATTACTTCCTTCTTTTGATGAGTGACCAACTGTATTGGATTGGTAGGCTTTGAAATCTCTTTCATAACATGTTTCCAAACATTGTTTCCTCCATAAGTAACTAGAATCTAAGATTTCAAGGACGAAAATTATTACCTCCATCCAACTTGTCACTCTCTTTAAGATTGATGGTTTCCTTACACATCTTGAACAAGTATTAAGTGCACGATTAATAATTTATGAATTAGAAAAAAACCCCTCTAAGGGTCCAAGTGCTTCTCCTGAGCAATCTAGACTATCAAACTCAAAATTTATATTAAGGTCAATGAATTTATCAATTAATCTTAAACTAAAATACAAGTTCTGGTGCAGGTGGGTCGATCAAATCCAACCTCGACCAGCACTTCCAGGATCAAGGGGGGCTCCTACCCTTGGTAGGACTGCCCAATTTAGCCAAATGGCCAAATTCTGCTGCAAATATTTCCTTCCCTCAATATTACCTCCACAAACGTCGTCTCGCAACTCTATTTCTGCAATAGAGTTTCCACAGCTAGGTTGTGGGATGCGGGATCGCACACGCCCAACGTTGCAGTCTGCAACTTTCGTTCCGCAATGGCCTTCCCACAAGCAGGTTGCGGGATGTAGGATGCCCAAACGACTTTTCAAATTCACTCCCTCCCGCAACTTTTACGGGTTGCGGGATGGTCAACCAACTTTTAAATATCTCCTCCCCGCAACTTCCACTCCATAAATCTTTCCCCATAAATTTCAATCGTCTGATCTTCTCCTACGGAATCGATCTCCATCGTCCGTTCTCTACAAAAACTGGTTAATTGCATAAAGTATTACGCCAATTGATCATGGAATCGATCAATCCATCCTTCAATCCTCCCTATTCTTCTATCCTAACCCTTCTATGCATACATCTACACTCTATTTCAACTCTTCAAGCAACAATTTAACACTTGAATCAAGAAATCCATAGAATCACACAGATGTTCAGAAAATCACCAAAGTCAGCTCTTCATGAATACACAACTAAATTAGTAGATGCATATAGGCTAATAACACTACAAACACACGACTAATTCTTCTATTAAGTAAATACACAAACACAGAGTTCAAATCTCTTCTTTAGTCTCTCTCAAAATATTTACTATTAGACCAGACATACGTCTGTCCTTTACTCTACAAATTCAGAATTCTAACGATGAAGAGTAGAACCCTTATACCTTCTCTAAATTGTTTATTTAAGCTCATCTATGACCGCCTCAACTGAGTGTTCTTGCAACTGAAAGCAGAAGACTTCCAAGCATGATGAAAACGTCTTTGTCAAAATCAAATAAGCCTATGGTTTGATCTCCACGTAGGGATTCATGATATGTAATCGCTCCTACGGGTACTAATAGACAACAACTCAAAAAAATAGATAAGTTAAAATATATTCCATAGCATGTGACCAACTCATCACATTGTTGGCATGACACGATGCCCCTGCATCAGACTTGCAAGGGCGAAAAATTATGAACTCTTGTTCATTAGATTAGCTATAGTGAAACCCCTGGCTTCCAACTCTGTAGCGCTCATCCAAGTAGAATCCTCTGTTGGTCGCTCTTTCCATTTTACCAAATAATCCAGATGGTCCCTCTTCCTTGTACTCTTTACCACTTTAGTGTCTGGAATGGCCTCAACTTCCAATGGATGTGCCACAAGCATCTGCCTCACCCATTTTAAGTCTTCAGTAGGATCTCACCTTCTGCAAAGGTTCCAATGTCTCCTGTTACATAAGGATATAGATCAGCTACATTAAATATTGGTGAAATACCCACTCCAATAGGCATCTCTAACTCATAAGCATTTGTTGAAATTTTTTTGAGTATTTTGTAGGGTCCAATCTTCTTCATCTTTAGCTTGTTATACTCCCCTTTTGGAAATCTGTCTCTCTTTAGATATGCTAAGACCAAATATCCTACTTCATAGTTCTTCTCTCTACTTTTGGAATCTTCTCTGGCCTTGTAACTGGTGTTACTCTGTTGTAACTTTTCTTTCACTTGTTCCTGTAGCTCACTGATCATCTTTGCAAAATCCTCTCATTTTCTCCAATTGACCTAAGTCACGAAGTTCACACACTCCCCTTGTATGCATTCCATACAGAATTTGAAATGGACTCATCCCTGTGATTCTATTTGGTGAATCATTATAGGAAAACTCAGCTTGAGCTAACACTATGTCCCACTACTTAGGACTCTCCCCAATCAGACTTCTCAACATGTTTCCTAGACTCCTATTAACTACCTCTGTTTTTCCATCAGACGGTGGGTGATATGTTGAATTGAAGTTCAGACTAGTACCTAACTTCTTCCACAAGGTCCTCCAGAAATGACCCGTGAACTTCACATCTTTGTCTGATACAATGCTTCTAGGTAAACCATCTAATTTCACAACTTCATCAAAAAAAAAGTTAGCAATGTGTGTAGCATCACTAGTCTTATAGCATGGAATGAAATGTGCCATTTTAGTGAATCTATCAACAACTACAAAGATAGACTCATGTCCCTTCTGAGTTCTTGGCAAAACCCAGAATGAAATCCATACTCACCGAATCCCAAGGCCTAGTTGGAATAGGAAATGGTGTATACAATCTCGTGTTCTGGCTTCTCCCTTTAGAATGTTGGCATACTCTGCATCTGCTTACAAACTTCTCAACTTTAGACCTCATCCTTGGCCAAAAATAGAAATGGCCTAACTGTCTGAAGGTTTTATCACTTCCAAAGTGACTTGCCATACCTCCATTATATTTCTCCTATATCAAGTTCTCTCTCATAGAACACCTTGGTACACACAATGTACTATTTTTAAAGAGTAAGCCATCTTGTAGGGTATAATCCATCCATGGCTCTCTGTCCACCTCCACTGGATTCTTACAAGTCAATGTTAGCTTCATACAAATCTCTCAAATGCTCAAATCCCAAAACTTGGATCTGATTTTCTTGCATAATCAACAGTATCCTACTTAAGGCATCAAATACTTTGTTTGATTGTCCACTAATGTGTTTCAACACAAAGGTAAAGCTCTGTAAGAACTCAACCCACTTGACATGTTTCAGGTTCAACTTAGGTTGCTGCATGATATACTGCAATGCATGGTTGTCAGAGTACAACACAAATTCTCTAGGAATCAAATAGTGCCTCCAATGCTTCATTGCTTGAATGATAGCATAAAAATCCTTTTCATAAGATGAATACTTTTGCTTGGCATCATTCAACTTCTCACTGAAATATGCTATAAGTCTGTCCTCCTGACTGAGTATAGCTCCGATTGCTACTCCACTACATCACACTTCACTTGGAAAGGGTGATTGAAGTCTGGTAACTTCAATACTAGTTGTTCAGTTATTTTCTTCTTCAAGAACTGAAAACTCCTTTCAGCCTCTGCTGTCCATTGAAATGGTTGTCTATCCTTTTTAATTGTCTCAATGATAGATGCACAAATACCATTGAAGTTCTTTATAAATTTCCTATAGTAACTTTCCAATCCATGAAAGCTTCTTACCTCAAATATGTCCCTTGGTTAAGGCCAATCAAGGATTGCTTGCACCTTTTCTGGATCCATCTTCAACCCATATCTTGAAATAACAAAACCCAAATACAATAGCGCTGGCTTCATAAATGTACACTTATTTACATCTATCAACAACTTCTCTTGTTGCAGTCTCTCTAAAACATACCTCAGATGTTTCAGATGCTCTTCTTCTATTTGGATGAAAACCAAAATGTCATGAAGGTAAATCATCACAAACTTACCTATGAAATCTCTCAAGACTTCGTTCATCAATGTCATAAAAGTACTTGGTGCGTTGGACAATCAAAATGGCATGACCAACCACTCATACAATCCATCATTTGTCTTGAAGGATGTCTTCCACTCATATCCCTCTCTGATTCTGATTTGATGATATCCACTCTTCAAATCTAGTTTTGAAAAGCATGTTTCCCCACTCAGACATTCCATCATGTCATCCATCCTCGGTAATGGAAACCTATATCTGATAGTGATCTTGTTAATTGCTCTGGAGTCAGTACACATCCTCCACTCACCATCCTTATTCGGTGTCAGTACTGCACATGGACTTAGACTCTTCTGAACCAACCCCTTGTCCATCAATCCTTGGACCTGTTTCCTCACTTCTTCATTCTCTTGAGGTGTCTATCTATATGCTTCCTTGTTTGGTAAATTGGCTTCTGGAATAAAATCAATTTGATGACATATATCCCTTCTTGGTGGTAATTCATTGGGTAAATCGCCCACCATGATGTCGCTAAATTCACCCAGCATCTCCTGAATATCCTTAGGTAGTTCTGTCACTTTATTCCTCACTGTCGCCACTCTTGGTTTGCATACCACAGCATAGCTTAACTCTTCCTCCTCAATATGCTGCAAATATTCTTTCCCTGACAACATCATAAATTTGGGTGCTGACGGTCCTGCCATACTACCTTCCTGCAAAGGGTGAAGTACATGTCTTATCCCATTCTGCTAAAAACTATGGTAGTTACTCTGACCATCATGAGTCAATTTCTTATCAAATTTCCATGGTCTGCCTAACAGTATGTGGGAAACATCCATGGGAATCACATCACACAGAATCTTGTCCTTATATGGAGCTATTTGGAAATCAACTTCACACTGCTCACTTACCAAGATTTGATGTCCCTTGTGTAACCAAGATACTTTGTATGGAACAAGATGCTTGGTCCTCCTCAAACTCAACTTCTCCACCATATCTGTGGAAACAAGATTGTCAGTACTCCCACTATCAATCACCATCTTACAACACTTCCCTTGGAATTTACACATGGTCTTGAATAAAGATTTCCTTTGAGCAAGCTCTGCTTGCTCCTTCTCTAGTTTCAACAAGACTTTATTCATCATCAAGGATTCTCATGTCTCTAACAACACTTTAGCCACTGTCAACTATTCTTACTGTTGCTCATTCTAAGCTACATAGGACCCTCTCTGTCCCACGTCTTCCTTCCCTAGACGTTCAAATGATCTATGCCCCAACTAGTTGCATTTGTAGCACCTATAGATAGTTCCTATGTCTCTTCCTCTACCTCTACCTCCTTGGTAAGGTCCTCTCCTGCTAGAGTCACCTCCTCTACCATGCTGATCTCACTGGTTAGAGTTACTAGACTCTTCTCTATGTGCTCCAAATATTCCTCTTCCAGCTATTTGTCCTCATCCTCTGGTTGGACCTCGAACTCTATTAAAGCTCTATTTCTGGGTTATCTTTTCTTCTTCCCTTAATGCACATTGATACACCTCCTCCATCATTCTAGGTGATATCATGCTGATCTCTTCTTGGATATCCATCCTTCGACCATTGACATATCTAGCAGTATTCTCTATTAACTCTTCCACATATCCTACCCTTAGGTTCACTTTATGGAACTCTTCAGTGTATTCTCTTACTGTTAACAATCTTTGCCTAAGGTTCTACATCTATCTATACATAATTAACTGGTAATCTTTGGGAAAGAACTTAGCCCTCATCTTTGCTACCATTCTACCCCATATTCTTATCAAGGGTTTATTATTCCTTCTTCTTTCGGCTTGCACACTATCCCACCACAAGGATGTGTGTCCTTTCAACCTCGTCACGGCTAATCTGACTCTCTTGTCTTCTTCTAATTCATCATACTCAAAGTACTTATCCAGCTCACTGTTCCAGTCAATGAGATGCTCTGCTACGAAACTTCCATCATAGGTAGGAAACTTTGGTCTTGGCCTTGAATTCGCTCCCATAATGGATCTAAAATATCTTAACTCTGGTGTTTCTTGCATAGATGCATCTTCTTCTCTTTTCTCTTCATCCTCAAGTTCACTCACATCCCTTACTTCTGGGTCTCTTCGTATGTCCATTTACATGGCTTCCAAACATGCCCTTTACTCCCTCATTTCCTATAGAACTTCTGCATTCCCTCCTGGTCGACCTCTTTCATGACCTCTTGCTCTTCCAATGCGTGCAACCATCCTCTTGCACTAGGCCTCTGCAATAATAGTTTTCTTTCACACTGGTATAATCTTACCTCACCAAGCCCTTTTCTGCACTTGGTATTTTGGTAATATTGGTCCTCTATCTACAACCTCTTGAGCACTCTTCTTTTCTCTTTCCAGGATTCTACTGCTATGCTTCTCTCTCACACGACCTTAACCTTGCTCTGATACCAAAATTGGTGCAAGTGGGTCGATCAAATCCAACCCCGACCAGCACTTCCAGGATCTAAGGGCTCCTACCCTTGGTAGGACTTTCCAATTTAGCCAAATGGCCAAATTTTGCTCCAAATGTTGCCTTCCTGCAATATTACCTCCGCAAACACCGTCTTGCAACCCTGTTTCCACAACGGAGTTTTCATAGTCGGGTTGCAGGATGTGCGATCGCACATGCCCAATGTTGCACTCCGTAACTTCCGTTCCGCAATGGCCTTCCCACAAGTGGGTTGTGGGATGCAGGATGCCCAAACGAATTTTCAAAGTCGCTCCCTTCCGCAACTTCCTTCAAGCAACTTTTGCAGGTTGCGGGATGGTCAACCAACTTTTCAAAATCTCCTCCCCACAACTTCTACTCCACAAATTTCAATCGTCTGATCTTCTCCTGTGGAATCAATCTCCACCGTCTGTTCTCTGCAAAAAATGGTTAATCACAGAAAACCTAAGTATTATGCCGATTGATCATGGAATCGATCAATCCATCCTTCAATCCTCCCGATTCTTCTAGCCTAACCCTTCTATGCATACATATACACTCTATTTCAACTCTTCAAGCAACAATTTAACACTTGAATCAAGAAATCCATAGAATCACACAGATGTTCAAAAATTCGCCGAAGTCACCTCTTCACAAATACACAACTAAATCAGTAGATGAATATAGGCTAATAACACTACAAACACACAAGTAATTCTTCTATTAAGGAAACACACAAACACACAATTCAGATCTCTTCTTCAGTCTCCTTAAAATATTTACAAGTAGAACCACACATACGTTTGTCCTTCACTCAGCAAATTCGGAATTCTAACGCTAAAGAGCAGAACCCTTCTACCCTCTCTAAACTATCTATTTAAACCAATCTACGACCACCTCAACTGAGTGGTCTTGCAACTGAAAACAAATGACTTCCAAGCATGATGAAAACGTCCTTGTCAAAATCAAATAAGCTTGCGGTTTGATCTCCACGCAGGGAGACATGATACGCAATCGCTCCTACGAGTACTAACAGACAACGACTCAGCAAAACAGATAAATCAAAATATATGCCACAACATGTGACCAACTCATCACTTTGCTGGCATGACACGATGCTCCTACATCAAGTTCTCTCTTACACCTAGAGTGATCTTAGCCACAAAATCTCTAGCACCATGCTAATAAAATTTTTATACTAGTGTTTGATTGTAAAACATAAATTTCACCTCTATCCTAGAGGTTTCCTAGATATTAACCTTATGAATTTTAGCCTCAAGGATGTTATGAAACACGAACAAGACATTGGTGGCAACAGACAAAATTTCAATACTTTTGACAACCCCAATCATCAAGGCAATCCAAGAGAAAATGCACCAAATTGTTTTGATAAATTTTTGTATACTAGTGTTTTATTGTATAACATAAATTTCACCTCTATTCTAGAGGTTTCCTAGATATTAAACATATGAATTTTAGCCTCAATGATGATATGAAATAAAAACAAGACATTAGTGGCAACATACAAAATTTCAATACTTTGACAACCCCAATTATCAAGGCAATCCAAGACAAAATGTACCAAAGTGTTTTGATAAATTTAATCCCTCTAAGGCAATTATCATGCATAAACCAGATCTTAAAACACTTATTTATGGTAATAAATATAGCAAAAAAAAAAATAAATTCTTCTTCAATTATGATGTCAAGTCACTTAATATGTTCATCATTAAGTATTGTTCAGTTGGAAGATTCATTAATATTCAAACGATGAAGATCACGTAAATACCATAGCCTTATCACATGACTAGCTCTCCAAAACATTCAACCATTATATAGAACATCATCCAAGATGCTAGATCTCCAACACCTTAGAAAATAATGCCATGAAATCCCCTGATAGAGGTCAAATAACCATTTAGTAAGCAATCTCCAACATGCAAATCCATTACAAGCCTTTTTACATGTGAAAATCCATCACGAGCCATCCAGGTGTTGAACATACACTATATACGTTTAATCTCGGGAAGCACCCCTAAACATGGTGTAAACACTTTCAAAGTAATCCAAAAGCTTACAGCCTACAACAAAAGTATTGAAGCTTTGTATGACCCTCCATTTTCTCCTTACAAAGTTCTACACTAAAATATTCAATATGCCTACTTCCAATTTCCATATATTAAGTTCATTGTTGTTATATCTCTCCATATACTAAGTTCATTGTTTTTATTTTTAGAGATCTAATAGTAATTTTTTGCTTAATTAATTTTTTTTTCATTTGATTTTTTTTAACTTATCTAAAATCAATCGGTACGAATCTATGTTACTAGGCAAAACATTAATCAGCTTGCGGCAGAGCAATAATTGCTACCGTGTGCTCATTGTTGGTTGTTGAATCTTAAGCGATTGAAATCTAATGACCAACAATGAACCTGTGGAAACAATCATTGCTCTATCGCAGGCTGATTAATGATCATGCTACCAAATAATTACATTCATACCAGACGAATCAAGGTACATCAAGTGGGTAGTGGGGTCTTGAGACTTATTTTTATAGAAATATGTACAAAATATAATGACTTTTGCACACATATAAGAATTTTCTACTTAAAATTTGTTTTGACAAATTTGAGAACCTTCCTAATTTGTTGGGAAAGAACTAACTTTAGATACCAATGTATGACATAAGATCTCTCATCCAATCAATGCCTTTCAATGCACAATAAATATCTCCTACAATTAAGGTGTCTTTGGAACTTTCCTTCCTAATTCACTGGCCTTTCTATCGACATAAGTATCTTCTACATTTAAGGTTCTTTGTTCACTCAAATATGAACGGATTCATATTTAACGATTAATTTCATTTTCCATGGAATCGTGACTTTTATATTTTTATAACTTTAAGTTTGTGGGTGTGTTTTTTTTAAAATATGTAGAAACACCATTGACCTTAATGGAATTTTTGTGGGCTTCTACATTGAATACTCCTCCAATGATGTGACTTTAAATACTTTTTTATCCACAAGAAATATATTTGACACTAAACTTTAATGTATTTGAACAATAATTAAAGTAATGGAAGTAAAGGTGATGAGAGCCCTTTTCTTTTCTTATTTTTTTTTCGTTGTGAAAGAGTTCCTGATTAAAAAAAATCATAATACTATTTTATTAGTTTAATGTAAAATATCAAAGTAAATAAAATATCTATCCATAATAATATCAATCTTAATTTCTTATTTTTTTCCATTTGAAAAGGTCCTTGAATAAAAAAGGTTTCCATTTGAAAAAAAAGGTCCTTGATAAAAAAAAAGTTAGAGTAATATATTTATCCATCTTAATTTCTTACGTTTCTTTCTATTTGAAAAGAGACCCTGAATCACAAAAAATTAAACAAAAGAGACAAAGTTGGAATATTATATTTATAAATTAATATAAACTTATATATATATATATATATATATATATATATTATTTTCTTTATTTTTTTCCATTTGAAAAAAAAGTCCTTAAATAAAAAAAAAATTAGAGTAATATATTTATCCATCTTAATTTTTACATTTTTTTTCCATTTAAAAAGAGACCCTGAATCATAAAAAGTTGGAATATTATATTTATTAGTTTATTGCAAGCTTATAAAAAACAAATAAATAATATAAATTTTAATTTATTAGTTTAGTGTAAATTATAAAAGTAAATAAAATATATATATCCATAATATATTAATTTTAATTTCTAATTTTTTTCTATTTGGAAAAAGTGAAAGAGGGTTTCTTTGACATCTTCAGATGGGTGCGACATTTGCTGCAGTGAAGAGGTTGTCTTCCTTTGGCATCTTCAGATGGATGTAATTGCTATTTATGGATGGGCTTGAACTGTTGAACAATTCTGCTTGTTGTGTTATCCTTTGTCTGAACTGGTTTGGACGATTTCTTTCTGGATGAGCACCTTGAATGCGTGGCCTTGCACTGTAGACTCTAGAGGTACTTGAATGGAAGAGGGAACAATGAATTTCTGTTCTTCTTGTTTTTGTTGAGCAGAGACACCCTATGCAGAGTGTGTGGAGCTCTTTGTCATTTGATGGTCTCCTTCAAAGGCAATTGTGAGGAGGGATAATTTCTTAGGGCGGGAGCTTATCGTCCTACCCTGCGAGATTGTGGTAGGCGCAATTGTCTTTGGTATTTGATACAGTTGTCCTCCCATCATGATGCTTCCACATATATGGTTGTCCTAAAAGAACATCATAGATCTCAAGTGGGGACACATCACACAGTACCTCGTCTTTGAAAGGCTTGATGCCATATGGTAGGTGACATTGTTAAGTAATGCAGATACCTCGTCTTTGGGTTAGCCAACCGATGTTGTAGGGTTGCAGGTGTGGTGTTATTGGAATATCCAATCTCTTGATTACTTCTGTAGAGACAAGGCTCTTTTGGTTGTTGTTGTCAACATAAAATGTAGTGGCATTCGCTTCACCCACATTTGCAAGTGGAAGAGGTGCTCCTCTGCCTCTAACTCTTCAGGCTCCTCTGATTGAATCTGTGTGGTAGAAACAGTGACATTGCTTTCTACATCAATGGTATGCTTTCCCTCGTCTGCGACCGTGAAATTGGGTTCTGAATCAGAATCAGGATCTGATTCTAAATAATTGATCTCGGCCACCAATGACTACTTTGAGCAGCATTCATCAGTGTTGTGCCAGGGGATTTTGTGGAACTCACACGAATTCTAGGTGTCCTTCTTTGTCTTTCGTTTCCCCTTCTTTTCTTGTGGCGGGGACTAGTTGTGATTTCCTTGTCTTGTGTTTTTCGGGAAATGGTTTCCCTTTCCTTGCTTCTACGATGGATTCCCAGGTCCAAAGCCTCACTTGTACTTTTGTTGAAATTTCACCTCGATTTTGTCAGCATACTGATAGACATATCCAAGTGAAAAGATGTCAAGGAATTCCATCTTGGTTCGGATGTGCCAATGCAGGTCACTGCGATATTTTAGTATCAACTGCCACTTAGAGTCCTTGATACCCAACGTTGTACACAAGGTATGAAAGTTGTTGGTGTACTCTGATACCGTCTGGTACCTCTCTTGATGCAACATGGTACATTTTGTGTATTGGTCATCATAGTTTCCCACATGATAATATTGTTCCTTGAAGACTTATATGAAAGAATCCCAAGTGGGATTTGTATCAAACATTCCAGACTCATCTAATGAGTTTTTCTCCCAATAAGTTTCCCACCAATTTTTGACATGGGGGATGGTCTTGAGAAGTGCTAAGGTGATATTTTCCCTGTCGAAAAAATTATGGAAAGAGAAATGCCCTTCTAGAACATTCAACCACTTATCTAGGGAATCAACATCAATATGGTATTCAAATAAAGGAATCAAATTTAACTTGTACCTTGAATGGGGTTTCACCTCCGAAATGACTGCTCGTTGAAGGTGCACTCACCACTACAGGATTTCATAGAATGATATGGTTGAAACTATCCATCATCTCGTTCCTATGTCATGCAAGGGATTCCTTGAGAAACAACTTGATATGATCTCCTTCTCTATCATCTCTCTTTTCTTCCACCATGGGAAGCCATTTGGGGCAGCAAGAGTGATCTTCCCCAAGTGAAACTAGTTCAAGACATAACTCTCTGTACCCTGACCTCGTCGAGGACATGCACCAACAAGCAATCAAACAGAATAAGGATTTGATAGCACTGATCCATATTTATGTGAGAATGAAATGAAAGAACATATATAGCATCATAACCACATACATATTGTAGTGAAAACAAAGATACAATAAACACATATTCTATTACATGGCGGAAAGAGAACGGACTGTAGATACAACAACTAAAATGGTGTTAGCTATCTTTGAGAAGAGATGTGGCTTATATGCTCATTTGTGCCAATATGAATACAAAATAAGGCCAACGGGTCCTATTTATAATAATCATGAGGGAGAGAACCCTAAAGGTCCAAAACATAACCCTAAAAGATGAACTATCATAAAGTTTGCGGCCCCAAGGTGGTTAGTTAAAAAATCAACTTCCAAGGGTCATAACATTTGCATACAATCTCTAATTTGGGCACTTGATAGCCCATTGGAAAGGTTTATTTTATATTTACATCTTCCAACTGGGACAAAGGGAATTTCGGAAACCATTTCCCCCCCCCTCCCCCCCACCCCCAAATCGCCAAAAAACAGCGTTTAGGGCCTCAAAACATCCCTAGAAGTTTGGGACTAGAAAATCCATAGAAAAATAACTAGGAAACTAATACAATGGATAATTGTTTTGAGCTAGTGGAATAGGTGGGTGGCCACCGATATCCATTTGGATAAATAGTCCCCCCTTAGGAAGTAATGGTATCCATTTCATCAAATCCCATATCATATCTCAAACTGTGTGTTGAGTTGATCTCTTGGTGTGACATTTGTTGTAGTGAAGAGGTTTCCTTTCTTTGATATATTCAGATGGATGTAATTGTTGTTCATGGATGTGTTGGAACCATTGAAAAAATATGATTGTTTTGTTATCCATTTTCTGAACTGGTTTGGATGATTTCTTTCTAGACGAGCACCATGAATGTGTGGCCTTTTAGTGTATAGGTACTCGAATGGATGAGAACACTGAATTTGTGTTCTTCTTGTTTCTGGTGAGCAGAGACACCCTGTGCAAAGGGTGTGGAGGTCTCTGTGGTTTGATATTCTCCTTCAGAGGAAATAGTGAAGAGGGAGAATTTCCTAGTGTGGAAGCTTATTTTCCTACTGTGCGAGACTATGGCAGGTGCAACTGTCTCTAGTATCTGATAGAGTTTTCTTCTCAAAGTGACAATGACACTAGGGGGTTGTGATTCATATATAAAATGAAGCTTCCACATATATGGTTGTCCTAAAATAACATCACAAAATTCAAGTCGGGACACATCACACAATATCTCGTCTTTGAAAGGCTTGATGCCATACGGTAGGCGACATTGTTGAGTAATGCAGATACCTCATCCTTGGATTAGCCATATAATGTTGTAGGGTTGCAGGTGTGGTGTTATTGGAAGCTCCAATATATTGATGACTTCCATTGAGATTAGGTTCTTTTGGCTGTTGTTGTCAACAAAAAATGTAGTGGCATTCCCTTCACCCACATCTGCAAGTGGAAGATGTGCTTATTTTCCTCTGTCTCTTCAAGCTCCTTTGGTTGAATCTGTGTGGTAGCAATAGTGACACTAGGTTCTGCATCAATGATTTGCTTCCCCTGGTCTACGATCATGACATTTGGTTCTGAATCATAATCGAGATATGATTTTAAATATTTGATCTCGGCCACCAATGACTGCTTTGAGTGGCATTCATACGTGTTGTGCCAGGGGATTTTGTGGACCTCGCACCACTTTCTGGTGTCCTTCTTTGTCTTTCCATTTCCCTTATTTTCTTGTGGTGGGGACTAGTTGTCCTTTCCTTGTCCAGTGTTATTTGGGAAAGGATTTCCCTTGCCTTACTTCTATGGTGGATTCACAGGTCCAAAGTCTCGCTTGTTCTTTTGTCAAAATTTCTCTTTGATTTCGACAACATGCCAATAGGTAGATCCCAGTGAAGAGATGTTGAGGAATTCCATCTTGATTTGGATGTACCGATGTAAGACACTGTGATATTTTATTATCAGGTGCCACTTGGAGTCCTTGATTCCTAGCTTTGTACATAAGGTATGAAAGTTTTTTATGTACTCTGACATCATCTAGTCCCTCTCTTGAAATGGCCCATTTTGTGTATTGGTCAACATAGTTTCCCATAGGATAATATTTTTCCTTGACGACATCTATGAAAGAGACACAAGTGGGATTTTTCTCAAACATTCCAGATTCGTCTGATGAGTTTTTCTCCCAATAAGTTTCCTACCAATTTCTGACATAGGGGACAACCTTGAGGAGTGTAAAGGTGGTATTTTTCCTGTCAAAAAAATTGTGGATAGAGAAATACCCTTCTAGAACATTCAACCACTTATCTAGGGAATAAACATCAATATATCCTTCAAATAAAGGAATCAAAGTTCACTTGTACCTTGAATGGGATTTCATCTCTAAAACGAGTGCTCGGTTAAGGTGAATTCGCCACTGCCGACATTCGTAGAAGGATCTATTCGAAACTATCCATCATCTCATTCCTTTGTCGCACGAGGGATTTCTCAAGCAACAACTTGATAGGATCTCCTGCTTCGTCATCTCTCTTTTCTTCTACCATGGGAGGCCTTTTGGGGCAGTAAGAGTGATCTTCCCCAAGTGAAACTAGTTTGAGACCCAACTCTTTGTACCCTGACCTTGTCAGGGACATGCATCGAGAAATAATCAATGAGAAGAAGGTTCTGATACCAATGATCCAGATTTATGTGAGAAGGAAATGAAAGAACATATATAGCACCATAAACATAGACATATTACAATGAAAACAAAGGTACAATAAATGTATATTCTATTAAATGGAAAAAATAGAACTGACTGTAAATACAACAGCTAGAATGGTTGTAGCTATCTCTAAGAAGATATGTGGCTGCTACGTTCAACCATTCCAAGATGAATACAAAATCATGCCAAAGGGGCTTATTTATAATAAGAATGAGGGTAATAACCCTAAAGGTCCAAAACATAACCCTAGAAGATGAACCATCATAAATTTTGTGGCCCTAAGGTGGTTAGTTTAATAGTCAACTTCCTGGGGTACTAAATTTTGCATAGGAACTCTAATATGTGTGCTCGATAGCCCATTGGAAGGGTATATATGAGATTTGCATCTTCCAATTGGGGATAGATGCATGTTTTTGGAAACTATTTCCCCCCTAGAATCACCAAAAAATATCATTTAGGGCCTCAAAACGACCTCGAATGTTTGGGACCAGAAAAACCGTAGAAAAATAACTAGGAAACTGCCACAATGGACAATTGTTTTGTGCGAGTGGAATAGGTGGGTGGCCAATGATATGCATCTAGATCAATCCTACCCCCTTAAGAAGAAATGGTATCTATTTCATCAAATATCGTATCATATCTCGAACTGTGTGTTGAGTTGATCTTATGGTGTGACATTTTCTACAATGAAGAGGCTTCCTTTCTTTGACATCTTTAGATGGATGTAATTGTTGTTGATGAATGTGCTAGAACTGCTGAACAATTATGATTGTCGTGTTATCCTTTTTCTGAACTGGTTTGGATCATTTATTTCTAGACAATAACCTTAAATGTGTGGCCTTGTAGTGTAGAGGTACTCGAATGGATGAGGGAACATTGACTTTGTCTTCTTCTTGTTTCTGTTGAGAAGAGACACCCCGTGCAGAGGGTGTGAAGGTATTTATGATATGATGTTCTCCTTTAGAAGCAATTATGAAGAGGTAGAATTTCTTGGTGTGGGAGCTTATATTCCTACCCTGCAAGACTATGGAGGACACAACTATCTCTAGTATCTGATAGAGTTGTCCTCCCAAAGTGACAATGACACTATGAGGTCATGATTCATATACAACATGACACTTCCACATAGATTGTTGTCCTAATAGAACATCACAACCTTTAAGTGGGTCTAAATCACACAGTACCTTGTCTTTGAAATTATTGATGCCATATGGTAGGAAACATTGTTGAGTAATGTGGATACCTTGTCCTTGGCCTATCCAACCGATGTTGTAGGGTTGCAGGTGTGGTGTTGTTAGAAGCTCTAATCTATTGATGAATTATCCTGATATCAGGTTCTTTTGGCTGTCATTGTCAACAAAAAAATGTAGTGGCATTCCCTTCACCCACATCTACAAGTGGAAGAGAAACTCATATACCTATGACTCATCATGCTTCTCTGGTTGAATCAGTTTGGTAGCAAAATTGACACTGGGTTCTGCATCAATGACCTGCTTGCTTCCCCTGGTATGCAGCCATGACATTGGGTTCTAATCGGCATCGAGATTTGATTCTAAATATTTGATCTCAGCCACCAATGACTTCTTTGAGCATCATTCATTAGTGTTGTGCCAGGGGCTTATATGGAACTCGCACCACTTCTCAGTGTATATTTTTGTCTTTCCATTCTCCTTCTTTGATTGTCGGGTATCATGTATGAAATGAATGCTCATTGAAGATGCATTCACGATTGCTGATATGGTGGTCACTTTGAGATTTGTCACATCATGGATGCTTCTTGGTCATTAATCCATGGTTTGATACCAAAACCCATGTTGTTGGGATAAAACATTTTCCTATGGAGCTTAGGGTCTTTGCATAGTAATCCACATCATTGCATAAGGCTTGTGTAGGGAATCTTATGTGATATATGACCACCACATTGACAAGGGGCACACTAGGGATGGATCTTCAGGACCATTCCATGGCATGAGAAAAAATCTAGGACATTATGTTGCAACATTTTACTATGGAGCTCATGGTCCATGTGTCGGGTCCCAAACCACCACATTGACCCTCCATAGGGACTATTTGGCCTATAACTGGGATATGGTGCTCATTTCAAAGTTTAGAACACTATATATGGTTCTTAGTGCTCGTGATGTTGTTTGATGCCAAATTCTAGGCTATTATACCATAATATTTGTCTATGAGGCTCGTGAGACATCCTTGTGTTCCTTGGACACCACATAAGTCCTAAAAAGGGAATCTTTGTCATGCGATCAAGATATGATGGCCATTTTGAGTTTGGAACATTGAGGATGGTTATCATGACTTTAGATAGTCGAAGGTCAAAATATAGAGTTTGAATCCATAACATTTTCTTGTAGGACTCATGGGATACGTGTGGGCCCTAAGCCATTATATCATGTGTTAGACGGTGGAGGTAGAAATAGATATATTTATTATTATAATATAATATTTGTTATGTACAAACAAGAAAAAAAAATATTGATTACTATAGGTGTAATAGTTATTATTTACAGAGGGGGAGCAATGAAAAGATCCATATTATTAAAAAGAGATGCAGAAAATGAATAGATAATGCAAAATATAAATTGGCAGGATAATGTAGAGGCCCTAAATTCTCCCACCACCATTCCATTGTGGTTTAAAATAAGAATATCATCACTTTATGGCCATAAAAGTTTCTGATTTTCGTGTGTAATATTAATACTTTGAGCTAATTTTTGAACGACAATAGTGGATGCTTCTCATATACTCATTAGTATCTATATTTTCCTTACATCAATTTGGTTGTTTTCCACTTATTTTGAAGTGGAATTTTTGTAAGTAGGAAAAAAATGGATGTAATTTGCTTCCTAACTCTTTCTAACATAAGAAAATTATAATTTTTTAAAGGTGGAAAACCTTATCATAACTCAGTTGTCAATCAACAATGAGGACAACCATCTCTTGTTTCTATCTGTGAATGTGGTTGACTCATCACCATTATTCAAATATTCAATCAAGTCAAGTTGAGTATAAATACAATCGCACTAGAGAAGTTTCACATTTTCCTTCTCACTGTTAGGTGATTTATATAATGTAAAGGATTAGGCCCAATGAAAATGACGATATTCACAAAATATTTGATTTGTGTATTTTAATAGTTCATAATGTACTACATTTCTATAATGTACTTGATTTTATTAAAATACGATATTAAATGTTTTTCATGTAGAGTGATGGAATGATTAATGTGTACAAGTGAAACATAGTTTAGCAATTCCCCAAAAAATGCAGGTTGAATCTCTCAGTTGTTAATTGCAAATTACATTGTCGTACTGAACTTAGGGTGCTAGGCATGTTTGGAGGAGAAAAAATGGGTAGATCATAGGGTTTATATTGATTATTATAAAGTGATCATAATATTTTGGGTTAATGACTATATAAGAATTGAATTATTAATATCGTTAGTGTTGACTTTAGTACCGACTATAGTTTCAATTAAAAAACAAAAAAGTAAAGCACACAGGGGATTATAAGCCAGTAAATCCAAAAAAGAGTATGTGCTTATATGATGATGATGATGATGATGATGATGATGATAATGACAATGGTGCAATATCTATAAAAAAATTCTAGGACTCATGGTTATTCCCAAGGTTCCACACTATTTTTTTTTAACAGAAACTGAGAAATTTTGATTGATTAAAAAGGCTGTAGCCCAACCAGGCTTACAAAGGGGGAGTTCAGAAAAGAAGGTTGATGACCTCTAACTGTGCAGTCAGCCTTCTTATGAATTATTTGAGAGGTGAGTCCCAAATGCTTCTAGGGATTTTCTGAGAAAATGATTGTTTGCAAGAGTAAACTCTCACGAATTGTGAGCAGAGAAGGATACATAAACAAATCATTAATTAGACAGGGAGGTGAAATGCCCCTTAATGAAAGGGTCCAATTGATTTTGGGAGCTCGAGCAAATATTTGAGGCTGCTTCCTTTTCTCTACATTCTTTTTTTTGTCTTTCACCCTCTGGTGAGGGGAGGAGAAGGGGCTGGGAATTATTTAGAATCAGAGGTTCCCTCTGACCCAGAGGAAAAGACCAAGGATGCCAATCCTGCATGGGATGAAGTCTCATGGTCCAAAGCTTTGGGGTATTTCTTAGAACCTAAAGAAGCAGGTTTTGGAGAAGCTTGTTCAGCTGTCTCGAAGGGGTCGGGGGGACCTTGGGGAACGCCCTGCTTTGGGACATCTACAACTTCAGATTCTTGTGCTTCGTTTTCCTGGGTAACTTCAAAGTTGTTTTTGTTTTCCAGCCATGGAGATTTTTCGAGAGGAGAATGATCTTGACGAGAGACCTTGTGCTAAGAAGCTTGAGGCTCCTTTCCTCAGGGAGGATGGCATCGATTAGTGACCGTATGGAACTCTTCATCTTTGGGAGCAGAGGGATTTACTGGTTTCTTTGATTCTTCAAGCTTGGGACAACTTTTGGCGAAGTGGCCATAAACATGACAGAAGTTGCATTCGAATGGAATTTGCTCATAATCCAGTTCTTGAATGTGGCTGCATTCTCCTAATGTGAGTTTTAGGGCCTCCAAAAGCCCTTTTTCTAGATTTACCTCTATGCATATGCGGGTGCATCTGAATTGCCCCCCTTTTGGTTCTGCACTATCTAGATAGCGTCCTAAATTATTACCAATGTCCGCTAAAGTGATTTTCCCCCAAAGATGAAGAGGGAGGTTAGGAAGTCTTACCCAGATTGGAGCGAAAGTGATCTCTGCTTTTGGGTTAAACCCCAGGGTCCATGGGGCTAAGAATAAACCTCTTGAGCCCATGAAGAAGGGACCTGATCGAAATACTAAATCTCTTTCTTCTTTATTCGGAAACTGTAAAACAAAAAACCCCCTTCTAGCTGCGAAGAGAGAGACCTGTCCTTGCAGAAGAGGGTTCCAATGTTTAGTGATCCAGAGCTCCACCACCTTAGGGTTGGGCCATAACCCTGTAAACTTCCTGATGAGGGATTTCTCTGAGAGGATGAGCGATTTTTGGCATGGATATATAGGAGAGAGCTCTAGAAAAGGGATCTCGTCCATCTTTTTCATGAACTTGGAGGGAGAGTGAGAAGCATCCTGAGGAACGACAGCTTGAACAAGGGCCTTGAAGGCCTCGAGCTGGTCATGAGAGCCCATTTCCTGGAAACCAAAGAGCCATGGGGAGAGCGGCATCTAGAAAAAAAACCCACACTAAAACGACGTAGCACTAAAAGGCTTCAACATGTGCCGATGCTGAGATCCAGACTAAACGCCTCGGCCTGAGGATCTGCATAGCTAGGGAAGTGGTAGTGACAAAAAATTGACTTTGGCTCTTCGTATATTTGTCAAATTTCATATCATCAGGTATTCCATTTGCCGTGTCTACCTTCAAAACATATATATTGTAGAACATCCATTAAAAAATTGTTAAACATCACTTATTCATGTATCTTATTTGAATTAGGTGTATCACTTATCTACGTGAATTAAGTACATCTCTTATGTTTCATAGTCCTTAAGTGCATGGGTTGAGTGTGTCTCATTTGTGCATAACTTATTTAATTTAGGTATGTCACTTATGTGCATGAGTTAGGTGCATAGGTTGGGTGTGTCACTAACATGCATGAGTTTGGTGTGTGAAAGGTTTGAGGTTGGTGGGATATGTCTCCATTATCTTTGTCTCTATCATTTTCATCATTATGTTGTCTCTCCACTTTAGTATTAAGCTTGGAATTGATGCTATGAAGGGAGTGCATGCAACATTTTTCAACCTTTTCCGTATCATTCTCATCCACTTTCTTTCCATCCTCATCCTCATCTCTCATACAAATATTGAAAAGGAAATTACTCATGCATTAATTTGCAGACAAAGGACTCATTGTAGTCACCAAGTTGTTAGAAAGGTATTTTTTCCAAGGATCGACATTTATAATTTGATTCAGAAGAATAAGTTCTTACTAAAATGATTAGAATTTGAAGTGGAAAAGACCCTAAAAAAACCTTCAAGTTTATGGTTTAAGCAAAGAGACCTTTCCACCTATTAGATTTTTATCATTCAAGCTAGCATTATGATCTTAGGATCTTTAATTAAGAGAATAACATGCACAACAATAAAACACAAGAGAAAAGAGACACAAAGAATTTTCCTCGGGGAAACCATAAAGGAGAAAACCCTGCAACTTCCTCAGATATAGAATCAGCACCAAAAGTAAAACCCAAAAACATAAAGATGATCTCCCGACGGCAGCAATCTCTCTCTTGTCCCAACAACTTCTCATCTCACTCATGCACCTCAATGAGTGAGTGTGTGTGTGATAAATAGAGAGGCTCACTCTCTATTTATATTCTTTCGTTCACTTGAAACCCACTCCAACATGTCGGACTCACTTAACAATTACTTACTAGAGCTGACATCTCTAGGAGTGTCTAATAACCCTAGTGCCCCACAACTTGTGGGGACTTTGCCTCCTCCGACCAACAAGGAGGTTTATCCTAAACACAATGATGGGGACTATTTCCCCGACTTACAATGACTCACCTAGGGTCGACTTCTCTAGGATAATCTAATAACCCAAGGGCCCCATAACTGTGGGGACTTTAACCCTTGACCAATAGGAGGGTTACCCACAATGACTTGACATGAATTTTATATTATAGAAACTTCCTAGAATAAACATCGGGGTATGACATGACTCAATTACATTACAAATACATCTCGGAATAAACATCGGGGTACAATACATAAGATATACAGATGAATACATTCTTAAGTTACAATTACATCAACACTCCCTCTTAACTAGGAAGGTATTCTCTGGACACAATATATTAGCACAAGTCTTCTTCTCTATACCATCTGGATCATCATTGAGTTCTCGTCATCTTCATCTTCAAGTCGTCTTCATCTTCGAGACATATTCATATTCAAGTCATATTCATCTTCAAGTCATCTTCATCTGGATCTGGATCATCATCACTGAATCTAGATCATCACTTGATCTGGATCATCATCACTGGATCTGGATCATCACTGGATCTGGATCATCATCAGTGGATCTAGATCATCACTGGATTTGGATCATCATCACTAGATCTGGATCATCATTGCTGGATTATCATCACTGGATCTAGATCCTCACTCAATCTGGATCAGTACCATGGGTGCTATCTCATGATTCTTCTCGTCACAGGAAGTTCTAGAGAGCTAGCCCTTTTTCATGCTAGTTGTAGGCCTAGCCTCCATGTAGGTCTTCTTCAGCGCTTATATCTGACACCAAGTCAAAATGGCTTGCCCAGCACTTACATCTGAGCTACTTGTTAGAAAGGCACGCCCAACACTCACATATGATCATATAGGAACCAATCCTATAATCACATCATAAAGGCCCAACACTCACATTCACCAGCATGGTAGGACACAACTACTATCATCTGTGAAAAGGCTCAACACTTACATCTGACCTACTCATCAGAGAGGCATGCACTCACATCTGATCTTGTAGGAACCAATCCTATAGTCACATCAGAATGGCCCCCAGTCCCAGATTGAGCTACCTAGTAACTGACTAGGTGCCTCCATCCTCCTAGAGAATGGTAGTAGCCCTTACATCTGGCCTACTCGTCAGAATGGCTAGCACTCACATCTAACCTACTCGTCAGAAAGGCATGCACTCACATCTGATCTTGTAGGATCCAATCCTACAGTCACATCAAAATGGCCCCCAATCCTAGATTGAGCTACCTGGTAACTGACCAGGTGCCTCCATTCTCCCAAAGAATGGCAGTAGCTATTACATCTGACCTACTCATAAGAATGGCCAACACTCATATCTGACATGGGAGGAACCTAATCCTTTAACCATGAAAAAATGGCTCAGCCCTTACATCTGTTCAAGTGGGAACACATCCCTCTATCACATTAGAATGGCCATGCACTCATATCTGATCATGTGAGAACACATCTCACAGTCATATCAGAATGACCCTCAGTCCCAGACTAAGTTTTCCTGGTACCTCACCAGGAAACTCCATTCAAAGAATGACAATAGCCCTTATATCTGATCATGTAGGAACCAATCCAACAGTCATATTAGAATGGCTCAACACTCATATATAACATGGAAGGAACCAATCCTCTCACCATGATAGAATGGCTCATCCCTTACATCTAACCTACTCATTAGAATGGCTTCTGGACTCGTCACTTCCCCTTGGAAGGGACCTCAATCTGGAGAACACCAAGCTTCTCCCTAAAGCACTCAAACTTCACTCTGGACAATGGATTCATCAACACATCAACTATCTGATCATCTGTAGCAACATACTGGAGCTTCACTGCTCCCCTCTGTACCATATCCCTGATATAGTGATACTTGATCTCGATATGCTTCGATTTGTCATGGAACATCAGGTTCTTCGACAAATTCACACAACTCTGGTTGTCACAATGTATACAAGTAGCATCCATCTGGAGATCAAATAAATTAGACAGTAGCTTCCTTAGCCATACTGCCTCACAAGTAGATGAACAAGCTACGACATACTCTTCTTCAGCTGTACTCAGTGCCACATAGGATTGCTTCCTACTAAACCAAGAGGTCACACTTGATCCCATACTGAAACAACATCCTGAAGTGCTCTTCCTATCGATGGAAATGCCTACCCAATCTGAATCAACATAACCTTTTGATTCGCCTCATACTTGAGCCCATACTCAACTGTACCCCTCAAGTATCTTACTACATGCTTTACAACAATTAGGTGAATATGTCTTAATGTGTTCACAGCAAAGAAAATATCTGGTCTCGTATTCGTCAGGTACATCAAGGACTCAATCATCTGACGATACATCGTAGCATCAACCGTCTATGATGAAGCATAACTCAATAGCTTCATGTTTGATGCCATAGGTGTGGTCATGGCCTTGTAGTCCATCATCCTAAACCTCCTCAATATCTCTACTGCATACTTCCCTTGTCTGAGGAAGATTCCATCCATATTTTGCCACACCTCCATGCCTAGAAAATAGTGCATCGGCACATAACAGGAGCATCACTAGTCTTCCGCCTTCAACCTTGAAGAAAAGGTTGGAATCTTCTTTACTCTCAGTAAAGCCTAGAGTCATCAGTAATCTATCCATCATGTTATACCATGTCGAACCTCAAGATATACTATAGTCACTCCCTCTAAAGCGGAGCATCATACTCCCTCTGTCTTCCATGCTCTATGCACTGAAACATTTTGTACCGAAGTGACAAGTAGCTTCCTATGCTACTAATATTCTATGTATCCATCTAGTGTATAGACTTTCACCTTCAACCTTGTAGTGAAGGTTAATATCTTTATCAAGCTCATCATGTATTTGTTTCAACTTGACTGGCAGCAAATGTCTCTTTGTAGTTTATGCCTTCTTTTTGTGAGAAGCCTCATGCTACGAATCTTGTCTTATGTCCCACGATGTTTCCATCTACTGCATTATGAACTTCTCTTGATGTATCGATACTGTATCCTAGATATCATTCTTCTTGAACTGGTATTCCCTTTATTCTTGGTTACTTCTTCATAGCTGGAAGGTTCTGCATCAATGATGTCGCTGCATTCATCATATTATTCTTCATCTTGAACTGTCATCACTTGTTCTTCGGAACAAGTCTCATCCTTCTTTGCTTGTAGGCGATTCTGTATGCTATCTTTCCTACAAGTCAAATGCATTAGTTGTATGGTTAGAAACATTTCATAAGGTATATTCATAATGAAAACTTCTTATGCATAAATATATGATCATGCAACTATTTTAGCCAATACAACATTCATCCATATCTCACGGAAACTTTTCTAGATGCCTTCCATCTCTACTAGGACAACATTGAGATTGTGCACTAATCCAATATGTCAGCAAAGAAATTTCACTCTAGATAAGTAGAAATGGAGAGTTGTATAGCACCATGAGCTACTTACCCATCACATGCATATTAGTAGTATACTGTCATTAATGCAAACATTCTATAATGCATAATACATCAACTGAATATAAACAAATGCATAACAAAACAATATCTTGAAATGACAATTGAATACCTATCTTTATTTGTTTCATGGGTAGACTCCTTCTTGAGCCTTCAGCTTCATCATCTTCTTCATTCATAATAGCATTGTTTCTTATCCAAATTCTAAGGTGGATAAGAGATTCTTCAAGAGTTGAGTTCTTCATATTCCTCATCGCTTGAGGGATCTTCTTCGGATGGTGAGAGCTTGATCTTCAGTTGCTCCCATCTTCTTTAGTTGAGCTTCTTCTTGTGTGTTCTCTTCCCAGATTCTGCTGAAAGTAATCACTTGCTTCTAGAACAAATTCTTTGAGTGAATGAATCCCATGATCCTGGGAGGCCATTCAAGGTGTCTATCACCACTTTTTCATTCTCCACTTCTTATTCTACTACTACAAGTTGTTCTTTGATTTGAGAGATGACTCTATGGTCTCTGCATTCTGGATCTTCACATTCTTCAACTAGTTTCTTAAGTTCATATTTCGATTTATGTTCTTCCCTTCAAATAGCTTGGTCAAGGAATCAAACATCTTCGGTGTCTTTAGGGAAGACACTTGTGGTACAATGTGATCCGTTATTGAATCAACAATGATCTTCTTGGCCTTGACCAAGTTCTTCTGGTGTAAGGCTTTTAGCCTCATCTCCCTCTGGAACTGGAACCTCTCTACTCATGTAGGTGTCCAATTCATTTTCTTTAGAGAGATCAAATACTTCCATGCTTGGAAGTTGTCAACTTCACCAAGCTTATCATCAAGCTGATGTGATAGATCACTTTGAAATGAGAACCTCAAATGCAAATAGAAAAAGATTAGATCTTACTGATTTGAGGTGTCCATCCTGGTTTCGGAGCTGGCTGATCTAGGGTTTGTCAGAGAAAACCTAATTTTAAAAACCTGGAATCTTTCAGATATGATTGGATAGAAAGATATATCTCTTCAAGGCAAGCTATCCAATGTACTCCTTTTCTAAAAACAATGGAGGGAATCTCCCGGAACAGGAAGCCCTAGTTTTCCAATTTCTTCTGCAGAAATGCCTATTACTGTTTCTACAGTATCTCTGAAATTAATGCTCCTATTTTTCTGAAATATCGCATTGAGGCAGCCTCACATGTTTCTATTCCAACACCATAGGTTTCATCAGAATTGGTTTCACAAATTGGGACTTATGATTATTTTTCCAAGGTGACCTGTTGCACGACTGTTCAGAACAACGAAGTTGTATGGATTTCCACGTGTCACTGGTTCATATTCTGAGTTTGAAACTTGGACCACAGAAATTAAATTCCGTTCCCTTTTTGAAACATCTTCAGAAATCACATTTTTACCTATTTATCCCAATATATAGCAATTCTCCCCAGGTGTCCTGTTTAGGGATGAATTTTGGAAGAGGCTGGAACCCTAACTTGGAGGGATCATATCTCCCAGAATATAGTGAATCTGAGGCTGAATTTTGGATACAATATAAATCAATATTTTATATTCATACTCTACAAGTTTCACCTCTTGATCCATCACCAATCATGGGATACAACGAATGTACCAAAACTAAGTAGTTTTTAGTATTTAGGGTTTTTCTAGCTCGGGGTCAAACTAGGGTTTGACTTTCCTAGAATTTCACCCAACCAAAAATATTGATCTAGGTCTCAAAATTTTTATTTTTATGAGGAGAGAAATCCTATGTCAGGTTCACTCAAAAATTCCTCTTCTGTAGAAAGCACTAACTTCCCACACCGAAAACTGAAAAATGCTCGAAATTGAAATCTGCTTCGGCAAAAAGATGTGCCCTTCAATGGAGAGTCATCCTAGCATACTTTTGCATATGGATTGTGGAGAGAGACCTAAAAAGTAAGAATCCCTAGCTTCTGCAGCTACACAATTTCTTCTTCTCAGGTTAGCTCTGATACCATGTGACATTTTTATCATTCAAGCTAGAATTATGATCTTAGGATCTTTAACTGAGAGAATAACATGCACAACAATAAAACACAAGAGACAATAGGCACAAAGAATTTTCCTTGGGGAAACCATAAAGGAGAAAACCTCACAACTTCCTCAGAGATAGAATCAGCACCAAAAGTAAAACCCGAAAACATAAAGATGATCTCCTGACAGCAGCAGTCTCTCTCTTGTCCCAACAACTTCTCCTCTCACTCATGCGCCTCAATAAGTGAGTGTGTGTGTGATAAACAAAGAGGCTCACTCTCTATTTATATTCTTTCGTTCACTTGAAACCCACTCCAAAATGTCGGCCTTAGTTAACAATTACTTACTAGAGCCAACATCTCTAGGAGTGTCTAATAACCCTAGTGCCCCACAACTTGTGGGGACTTTGCCTCCTCTGACCAACAAGGAGGTTTATCCTTAACACAACGGTAGGGACTATTGCCCCAACTTACAATGACTCACCTAGGGTTGAATTCTCTAGGATAGTCTAATAACCCAAGGGCCCCATAACTGTGGGGACTTTGACCCTTAACCAATAGGAGGGTTACCCACAATGACTTGACATGACTTTTATATTATAGAAACTTCCCGGAATAAACATCCGGGTATGACATGACTCAATTACATTACAGATACATCCCAAAATAAACATCGGGGTACAATACATAAGATATACGGATGAATACATTCCCAAGTTACAATTACATCAACACCACCTTTTTACAATCCTGACCCTTTGTTTTGAAATTTGACTACTTGAATCAATGGTGCCCTCTTTTTTTCTAGGCTTTATAAATACCTAAATAGAATAGATATAATTGTGAAGCTACCAAATTATTGTTCAAAGTTCATACTAGACTCTATTGGTCCAAAATACCATGAAAAAAAATTGAAATTTATGTTGGACCATAGAATTGGATCCTCTTAAATTTGGAACAACAATAGTTTATTGAATACATAGCTAATTGATACAGATTTATGTGAGAACGAAATGAAAGAATTGATATAAAATCATAAACACAGACATATTCTATTAAATGACAAAAAATAGAGAAACAAAGATACAGTAAACACATATTCTATTAAATGGAAAAAATAGAACATATTATAAATACAACAACTAGAATGGTGGTAGCTATCTATGAGAAGATATGTGGCTGCTACGCTCATCCATGCCAAGATGAATACAAAATGAGGTCAAAGGGGCCTATATATAATAAGGATGAGGGATAGAACCATAAAGGTCCAAAACATAACCCTAGAAGATGAACCATCATAAAGTTTGTGGCCCCAAGGTTGTTAGCTGAACAGTCAACTTCCCGGGGTCATAACTTTTGCATACGATCTTCGATTTGGGAACTTGATATCCCATTGAAAATGTTTATTAGATATTTACATATTCCAACTGGCTCCAAATGTATGTTATTAAAAAACATTTTCCCCCATAAATCTCCAAAAATGTCGTTTAGGGCCTCAAAACGGCCCCGAAAGTTTGGGCCCTGAAGTGGACCTTAAAAAACATAAAAAAATAACTATGAAACTGCAACAATGGACAATTGTTTTAAGCCAGTGAAATAGGTGGATGGCCACCAATATCCATCTAGATCACTAATAAATTATGAGTCTTCCATTCCAATGAAAACATTCATTTTCCAATAAGAAAAACAAAAAACATTAAAAGAAATGAAATCATGAATTTGAGAAAATTTATAAACTATAAAAAGAGAAATTGATGAACCATTCGAATTTGATCTGAAAATAAAATTAAAGTGAATTAAAAAAAACACCTAGAAAGTCCAGAATAAATTGATAAAAACTACACCTACCTTGATAACATAGTTTTCCATAATTGTGAAAGCACTAATCAAACCGAGAAAACAATCCATAAAGATCAAACAACATCCTAATTCAATATCTCACCAAATTTTCATGAAATAATTCTTTATTGATTTCATTTCTACCCACCTAATTGTCATAACACTCTTTTATTTTTATGTCATCGGCGTTGAAACAATGGAGATGTTGTGTAATCACTATAGCTTTTTCCTAGTTGTTCGAGCGAATAGATATTTTCCATGTGGTTTGGTTGCTGTAATTGACTTCTAGTGCGGCGTGGTCTTCCTTCTTCCTTGTGTGTTCACTAAGTTTCCTTAACAAGCTGTCATGTAGTACAATTCCTGGAGTTTACACAAATTGTCATTCACAATTTGCCACCGTGTGATTTACAACTTTGGCAATTTTTTGTTGTTGCAAGTTGTAAGGTTCAGATGACTCCATAAGGTTGTTGTAAGTGGTACAAGAACACTGAGTGGAGGGAACATGGCCCATAAGGTTTTTATCTACTTGGTAATGGGAGTCTCTGGAGGCAAGGAGGGAGCTCGCAACGACCCTTCGCTCATTCATGGAGGTACCCTCTAGGCTTAAAGGTAAGCCAAATTTTTAGTGTATGTGTAATTTCTTGATAAATCACCTGTTGGAAAGGGTTGTAAGTAGTAGTTGTGATTAGGAAAAGGAAATATTTACAGAAGTGTTGGAGAAAAAGAAGTCTGAGAAGAGGAAAAAAGCTTTGAAAGTTGCAACATTTTGGTTTTTTCCCTGTGTTTGACAGCCTAGATATAATAGAGTATCTTTTATTTAATTTTTTTTGTCTCACTCTATTGGGCAAGGTAAGGTTAGTCATATCGTGTCAAATTTTTGGTGTAGTGGTAATATCTATGCTATCTTTGAGTATGAGAAAATAGAATGAATTGCATTCAAAATTAAGGTTATATCCTATCTACCAACCTTATAATGATGGTATTGGAGTAATTGTTATGAGGGTTTCTGTGGTTTTGTACATCAAGCAATTGTGTGGAATTCCAATATTTTATAAGAAAAGTATGTTGTTTCACAACAAAAAAAAAACTAGACATGGATCTGGAAAGTATGTAGGTAGTTAATATTGATATTAGGAATTGGTTGGAGTAGGTAGGTGGAGAAAGTTTTCCGAAAAAGAGCTATAAAAAAAGAGCATCGAATTCTGTAATGCATCTCACACAGAGCTTGAAGCAAATGAATTACGTTTTTTTCCAGGGTTTCCAAATGATTTAGGTTGACATTGTCTTGCAAGGGTTCCTTGCATCTATCACTATAGTCTTCATGTCGTATCCAAATCAAGGAACAGGTCAATTGATAGCTTCGAGTTCTTGAAGCAACAAAAGCTTCATGGTTGCTCCGAGGACTAGTTTTTTCTTCATATAGGAACTCCATCGCACTTGGATTAAAGGAGCCAAGGTAAGAGAATAAGATGGAAATTTATGTATTTAGGGAAACTGCCCTTAATTGACATGTTTTTTTTCTCAAAACAAGGTCACTAGAACTTTTCTGCTCAAATCTCTAAGGCATATGAATCTCTCAGTTAAATTTTTATTATGCTCCAATGTTCATGTTTGGATAATATTTCCAATGGCTATATCCATTATCCATTCCGATCTCGGATATGGAATTTAAATTATTTCAAAAATACTATTTTTTCCCAATTTTCAACTTTTTTCATAGGTGCAATTAGCCTCAGAGACCAACTTCGTCTACTTGTAAAAGAAAATCTAGCAAGAACTAGAAAAAAAAATTATCAAGTAAAGTTAGAACATATAACAAGGATCACTCAACATCTTTCAAATCCCTAATCCAATCTGTCAGTCAAGTGCTATAAAATTTTGGGTTTGACTACTTTGGACCTTTTCACTTTTTTCCAAATTTCAAAATTTCACCAAAATTGGCCATCTCCCAAACCAAATATTTTTTAAAAAACTTTGTCTAAAATTTTTTGTCTATTTTAATGAGTAGCTAACATGTCGAGTTCAAAAAATTTCATGCTTTTGACATTTAGGGTCTATTGTAGCCGAAACTATTTCCCCAATTTTTTTTAATTTTAGGGTCCCCCCTTTTTATTTTAATATCTAGAAGTGCTTCCAAAGCATGAAATGTTTTTGAAACAATTACAAGAAACATGCAACAAAGATGAACAGGTCATTCAGCAAGTCAAGGAATTAGATGAAAAGATACTTAAGACTGAAATAGCACATGCAGCTGTGAGTATCCACTTGTTGGAAGACCAGCTGCGCTTGATTCCTTCTAGGGCAGCGGGTGTAAAAGCCCAGGCTGCTAAACACAAAATTACTATCAGATTTCTCGAACCTTCTAGTTTTGAGAATATAGCAGCAGAGGAAAATGCACGGAGGAAGTTCATGAATGAGCAGGGTGGGCCCTTTTAGTTGGACTGTCTAACACTTTGATAAATAATGTAATATATTGTATTTATCTTTTTGTTCACAAGCTAAAAGACAAAATTTTGTAAGGGAAAGGGTTGGGGAAGCCCAATAGGCAGCGAGGGCAGCCCAAACATTTTTTTTTTTTTTTTATAAATATAGGAAAACTTGATGAGCCAAAGGACCTTTTTTCAGACTATCTTTGTGCAAGATTATTGTAAGAAGAACTATTTCATCTTATAATAAAGAGTTATATTTTTGGCTGGAGAAAGCGCTGCGGGGTTTCAAATGTTTGATATGGACTTGCTGGATGTGAACTATTTATGTTTCAGCTTGTTTCCATGGACTGTGAGATCGTTCTAACTTATGAATTCTTCCCTGTTATGAATGTACTCCTTTTAATTCTTGTGAAACTTACACAATCGTCTTTGAGTAATGAATGTTTTAATTAACAAAGAGTTATCTCTTTGTTTATCTATCTATTGATATTCATGTATTAAAAAATATTAATAGTTATCTGTGGTGTTCTTAATGCATGTTATACAATACATTGGTCATCATTAATTACAATATTGCTCCCTAGGGATAGGTTAGTGAGTCTTAGTTAGTTGTTCTTTGTTTTTTGATTTAGAAGCGAGAGAGGTAAGACGAGAGGTAAGAACCTGCACATCACATTGTGACACTCCTCATTTTCTCTATCAACTACATTTATCTAGGCAATTGCATTTCATACATAAACATAAAACTAAAAAATACTCCTAAATGGTGGACCGGTCCGCAACCGGTAAAATAAGCTTTAACCGTTACTTAACCTATGGTAGTCGGACCATAAACTGGACGAATTCCCCATACCAAAAAATAACGAGATAATTGGGAACGTTTATTGGGGAGAATCCCTGCTGTTGTTACCTGTGATTTTCCAGGCCTCATCAGGGTCACTTTTACCTCCTTTAAGCTTTTCAAAATCCTTGAAAACTACTCCAGAATATTGTATTTTGGCATTCTTTCGCACCTCAAATTCACATCCTTTTGAATTTGGCTCTAAGATTCTAGATTCAGTTCTATCTGGTAAATGGTCACGCCATAACAATTTTATCCCAAACTGAGCTCCCTTTGGACCTCGAGACACCGATCTTTGAAAGTGACTAATTTGAAATTAGACCAAATCATGGAAAAATGGGCTTGGGCCTCTCACTGTCATTTATATGACCTTCGCTACTAGTGTCTGAGTACTGCAGGTCTCATCCAACTATGAGTTAAACTGCTCCTACTATAGCAAAATTAAATTTTGGGCTCTATAATTTTTTTAAGATCCCGACATATCGATCCAGACTTTTTCCAAGACTTTCTAACCTTTTCAATAAGAAATAGGAATGCACAATTGATATATAATGAGAATTTTTTGACCTTCCCGACTATGACTACTATCTTCCTTACATTGGGAGTTGGAAATCGAAAGTGAAAAACAACTCCTTAATAAATCCTTCCTTCCTTACTTAGACTACTATCTTCCATACGTTGAGAGTAATAAGTGAAAAACAATGTCCAAATAAGAATACCTCAACCTCCCAACTTCAACGACTACTTTTTGTACATTGGGATTCATAAGTTACGTAGTCTCGATCCCCTATTTCCATCGTCAGCACCCAGTGTCGACATTTTGGCGTCAGCACCCACACAACAATTTTTCCACGAACAACTTGCCAATCAAGACGTTGACACTTCAACACTATCCAAACGGTAATAATACAGACCTTCCAACCTTATAATTTATTGTCAGAAGTCAGAAATTGACAAGATGCCCATGTTGTTGCTAACTTCTCATGCCAATATCTTCCACATTCGAAGTCCATTTTTTATGAAACAAATTTCATTGGAAATATTTCGGTGAGATCTATACAACTGTGTGCTCATATGTAACATATGAAGACTTTAATTTTTGGAAATTTAACCCATAATTTACCAAACATCTATTAACACTCCCTATGCAATTCTGATTTTATGCATGTAAGTATGGATTTTGGCCCAAACAACCCCAAAGCTACAACCATTCGCTTTGATACCACTCTGTGAGGTCCTCACCCATCAATCCGATCAATAGAGGAATACATGAATGATATGCGAGGTGATAAATTTCTCCCCATGACCATATTACAAAATTCATTAACAACTGAATGTGCGTACAAATGCATGAATATAAACACTACAGAATTAAGCCTTATTAATGCACACATAGTATGCAATTACCACATGTTCTTCATAGGAATAACAAAAAAATAATGCATAGAATTAAACTCATTCTTTGGATATTCACATGCATTCAATTTGACATAAACAAGCAGTCATTCATAATACATAAATTGACATAATCAAAGGCATCAGTGCACACTTATCTTTCAATTGGATATGTCCAAGAAAATAGATATGGAAGAGCAACGTTCCACCCAAAACTGTAGGTATCTATCCATCCTATACTCTTTCAACTAAGAGACCACCCTCGAGTTGGGATATGCATCCACTAATGAGGAACTACTCAGGACCATTCACAACCACAAGGACAAATACTCATGCTAAGCCAACACTTAGCTAGATTTTTAGAGCATGTAGGGAGGCATTGAAGGATATAGGTAATCTAGTGATCTCAACCACGGAGATATAGGAATCTCAATTTGGATTTAGACACCCTTGGCACCTACAATACCTACCACACCCAACACAAGGAAGGTCCTATTCTTTTCTACAAAGTCCTTCATGAATCCCTTCCCTCTGGTGCTCTTCAGGGTGGGCATAAAAAGGTCCAAGATGCTAAATGTATAGAGATTCTTTCCTTCATTGGGTTTATTAAGAAATTCCAACCTCTGATCTCACTCTTGCTTCAATCCACTCTTAGATTTTCAAAATTTTAGCCAGGTGATTGTCAAACACAAAATTCCACTTTCAGACTTCCAAATCTTTGTTTTCCTATGGATTTTTGGGCTTTTGGAAATCTCAATTTTTCCCTAGGGTTTATGTCTATGGATTCCCCAATAAATTTCACTCATGTGATCTTTTGGACATTTTTGGTACTTCAAAATGTGTCTTATTCACAAGTTGTGATTTCTACTGTTTCCACCGCTGGGAATGCATAACCTGCGCAAAATTTCATTCTGGTTGTTCAACAATGGAATGGAGAGGATGGAAGAACAAATTTCCATGAGGAATATGTCTTGTGGTTCAACTAAACCATGCCCATACATAGCCATACGAATTTATGAGTTTTTCCATGCTCCATTAATTCATGAGATGATATTTCAACTACCATCTCATAACAGAAATAAATGTCAGCATAGATAGTCAAGATGGGTTCTCAAGATGACATTTAGCAACACAGGGTTCAATCCCACAATCCCTCACCTCTCCTTAGTGAGTACACACATCCCCCTTATTTTAGTCTCTTCCATAGATAGCTCTTGACATTCTATTTACATTAAAAATATCTACATGCTTTTACTATTGTGCATGGCTTAGTAGCACATGGCTAACAAAATATAAAATAGTTTCCTTTTTTAAAACCAGAGCATTCACTAGTGGGGCCTTGGCCTTGAACTCCATTCTAAGAATAATAAATTGCATATACACTATATGTACATATAAATCCAAAGCATTCTAAGGGTCAAAATGGGGGTATTACACTGAGTCTCCTATTGCTTTCCCAATTGAGTCATGTTGAGGACTTCTCCCTCTCTGTCCCTCACACTCACATTACATAAACTGTTTGAGAGAAGGAGACAATATAAATTCCATTTGATGATATGCACCTAGGGGTGTTTTATTATTTGCAACCCACCCAAAAAGGAAACCAATATTCTTCATCTTCCCTCTCAGGAACATATCCACTTTGGTCCTGTGTTTGATTATGATTGTTTGACTTAACATGTTTTTTGTGTTGGGATTGTCATCGGATTCAAACATTCTTATTTTTGAACTTATGGATACATGACATATGTAGGAAGTGGAACTATCTATTATATTTTGTTGTTATGGGTAGAATGGGGTCCATTTTATAAAATTGAGCACAACGAGAGAAGTAAAACATACACAAAACAACAAACACATGGACAAGGACTCATTACAAATATTGAAATTGCAAAAGGTCCTCTATAACTACTGGATTGATGGTCATATTCAACTGTTTCATAACTAATAATTTCCCCCAACACTACCTCATATATTCAATTATATGTTGGGTCGATGCTTATTTTATTTCTCATCCCATGCTACAACAGATGGGCATGTTCAGGGATGATTTTAAGGAACCATACTTATTTAAAAGTGTATAAATGTTGGCGAATATTACCAATTCTTAAAACACCAACTATAAAATGATTGGCGATATTTTTCAAAAAATATTTTAATTTCCAAGGATTTTATATCGTTTATATAATAATTTGGCGATTTTTAGGGTGAAAAAAATTTACCCCATCAAAATTGGGCGAAACAGGGATTCAAAAAATGCAAAATGGCGAATCTTTTTTGGGAGAAAAACATGGAAAAATAGCCCACTAGGCTAAAATTCGCCCCTAAAATTATCCCTAGGCATGTTTCTCCCTTTCTTCCTAGATAGGAACCTACCAAGTATCATAATTGATTTCAATTTTGGGTATCCTACTATAAAAGGGAAACAAAAGAAGAGTAAAATACACGAACAACCACTAGGATTCTCTCCAAAATATGAATTTTCCTCAGTAGATGGAGGTTTTAGTAGAACCATTTATGTGAATTTTATTCGAATCTATTGTCTAACTCCATAGTTCAACATTTATGGATTGTTGTTCCTTTAAGGCATCCAAAATCAAATTAATGGGAATTTACCATTCAATCCCCCTTAGTGTGGTAGTGATTTGGAGAGGGACCTAGGTCATCGAGATAGCCATGTGTGAAATTTTGAGTGGATGAACTGAGATGATAGAAAATTTATTAGCAGTCGATGCAAACTTCCCAAGCTATGGTGAGAATGTGGGTTCCTAATAAGCAGAGTTAAGTTTTATCCCTAAGCTTCACTAATTCAAAATCTAAATCTAAATATAAGACAAAAGGAATGCCTCTGTATCTAACAAATGTTTTCCAAGGTTTAGGGTCACAAGGATGTGACGACAAGGTAAGCCTTTGGGGATGACATGGGGGATGGAAAGAGACAACACATAAGGGACCACCCTCGTTAGAGGAAATTTGGGGTCTAAAATGGGCCACCTAAGGAAAATAATAAAAAAAGCCACATCACACTACAAATATGCCATGTCAGATTAAATCTAATGAAAATCTAATGAAAGTCAACCTAAATCGTCTCATTAATGGTAGTTGACAACTATATTGAGTTAATGTAGAGTTAAGAGATATTGGTTAAAAATATTAATGAAATATTTAGATTCTTGTGCACACATAATAAATGATATGAAACTTTTGAATTTTATATTATTATTTTTTTAAATGAATAGACCACTACTTTTTATATATTTAATAAATGTAAAACTCAAATATATTCATTTATAATGAAAAATATAATTATAATAGTATTAAAAAAATAAAAATAAAAACACTATTATTTTTAAATATAAATTTTATATTAATTCATATAAAAAATATTACATCACATAAAATAAAAAACAATAAACTATGTATATTCATATTATTTTTTATATTAATATAAAAAAAATTGTGGTTTAATGAGTAGGTAGGTAAGAGATAAAAAAGTAAAATCAAATTTTATTATAATTTTAGTAACATTAAAAATAGTTTTTTATTTTTTATTTTGTTAGTATTTAAATGTTTTATTTATTTCTGGATGTAATAATTAAATATATTTATTTTTTAAATATTATTTAATAATATTAAAAATACTAAATATCTTTTATTTAGTATTTCAAGATAAGTCTATTTAAAATTAAATATTATTTAGTTTTCTTTTAAAAAAATTGATTAATAAATGTTTTAAGTATTTCAGAATACTTCCACTACAATTTTAATTAATGCGAAGGTTATGTTTTAGATGAGTTGGAAGTAGTGATCAAATAAAATATTCTATATTTATTAGTTAAATTTTATTTATCTTATTTCGAGGTGATCTTTTCAAGAACTTAACCAAGGTGTGGTTGATATGGAGTTAGCTATTGTCAAATAAAAATATGACACATAAGCATTGAGTGTCCAACTCAACCATAATGGTTGACCAAAGATATTGAAATTCTATTGGTTTAAAAATTCAACTCAATCCAGCTCATCCATGGCACAGTTTTTTATAAGGCCCATTTTAGACCCCAAATTTCCTCTAATGCTCCTTTTTATTTTGAACAATATTTACAATATATAGAAAGACACATTATTAGGATGTTTGACTTGAGAATTAACTTTGAGTAGTTTTCCATGATCCATTACTAGGTGACACCTTTTTTATTTCAAGGAAAATAATGTCCTTGATGGTCATTTGGATGTTTAAAGCTATTGGTAAATTAGTTACTCAACATTTAGGCCATGAATTGATTTCTTATCTCAATTTTTGATGGATTGGTAAATATGTAATATGAAGTCAAACCTACAAAATACTAGTGCATTCCTATTGTGGCTTGTGATGTGAGTGCATGTGGAAATGTGTTGCAACCTAGATACTAGATACTAGACTTAAGAATCTCCCATAATGGATGTAATTTTCTATGATATGTTATTAGTAGATACCTTCTATTTTCACTTCATGGAAAAAATGTGGTTGAAGATCATTTGGATGTTGAAAGATGTTAGTGTGGTGAATTAGTGCCCCATAATTATGCAAAGAGTATATTATAAAACTCAATTTGTGTTGTAGTAAATATCTAATTCAGAATAAAATCTAGTAAGTGCTTATAGTTTCAATTTTAAACATCTTCAACAATTTTCGTGCCTTCATTTCACAAATAATTGGAGTTTGAAGTTTGAATATTTTCCCAAATTCATTTTGGAATGTGATATTGTATTTTACTATTTTTAATATAGACAACAAAACCAACCCTTCCTTCTTATTCCCTCCTCTGCCCTGACCAAGGAGGAAAAATGGGAATAATTAAGCATATTTTTATGATGATGGATGTTAAAAATTTCATCTTACATTAACATGTTTTTGTATTTTAGAGTTGCAGTGGTGCAATGAAATCCATGATCAAACGATTTAATAATATAGGTTTTTTTCAAGTTGAGGGACTTCATCCCAAGGTCATTTTATGCAGCAAGTAACTATTAAGCAGGTTTTCCTACTATAAGACTATGGATAGAGGGTTATCACCTGATTGATGGAATTAATTTCCTATGAGTGAAGTGGAGAATGGTGGACCATTATTTGAACCCTTTTTTAATATATTTGATACAAGTAATTTTTGTTACAGTATCCAAACCACAGTGAGGTAAAAGTATCTCAGTTGGATGAAACTTCAAATTGCACTAGAAAATTTTCTGCTGCTTGTGGTAATAAAAGCATTACCTCCAATGCAAGTCAATATCCCATGTTCAATAACGTAGATGAATTTCAACAAGGTTATGTTGAGTGTCATGAAATCCCACAATAGTCACAACAAAATATGCAATCAGCAGTAGCATGATCACCTCTGTTTGCAAAACCCAACCTTGGAAGCAATAAATGAAACAATACTACTCTAGTAGAGGGAATTTAATTGGAAAACGTAATTCAATGATATATCATCCATTGTTCATTTTTTTAGGATGAAATCAAATGATGGTGGATTAATAAATTCTATAGCTCTCTTGGGGATAAGTGCATAATTCTTTGATAATAAATTATTTTTAATTCAGTGGCACATGCTATAGTTTGTGATATATATGGTTAGAAATATGTGTACTTTATAGTTATAATGAACCTTGATTGTATGTGTATTTCATTCAAATGCAAGTGTATACTATTTTATTTTCTGTTATCTTTGTTTGTGCTTAACTAGGATTAGTGTAGAAAAACAATAGTTAGGGGTATTATTTAACATTGGATAGATTTTCATGATGTTCCACTTTATTAATGAGATCTCTAACTCATGATTAGAATGGTATCCTCATATGGATGTTGATGAATCTGGTTCTGACTATGTTGTTACCATTGAGTTACCTAGGGTTAATACTTCAAGCATACATGTGGAGCTGGATGATGAAAGGTAGTAACTTGGAAGTCATTTTTGTCTCTTTTGTGCTTCCTTGTTCTATAAATTTAGTGTTAGAAATATGCATTTGTTCTTAGGTAATAGTTTATCACTATTGCATGTAAATGATTATTGTAACTAGACAATGTCCCAATGAGTGGTGGAGGGATGGAAATAAAAAATATTCAGTATATCGTAAGCTGGAGCTTTCAGAGGGCCCTTACCGTGTTGTCTCAAACCTCCCTAGTAATGGAAATAAGGATGTTGCATCTACTGATTTTGTGTAAGTATTGTTCTGGAACCTTATCTTTGTGCATTCAAGCAATAAAGTAAAGTAAGGAACATCATTTTCCCCATAGTTCTAGATTGGTTAGTCATAATAACCAATAAATCAAGGAACACATTTTTTTCCTTTTGTAGTTTTGTGCTATCGGTCTAGATTGAAGTATGAGAATAAAACATGAAGCAAGAAGGAAGTATGAGGGAGGCTAGACTATCTAGGTTTTGACACTATTTTTGGAAGAGTAACTGGTAAAAGGCATCATTCTATATCCCATGAAATGTCAATCTTTAATCTTTGATAAATGAGAAAGAAAGATAGGGTTGAGGGAATTTATAGATTTTTATTCCATGCAATCAAAATGAGTTTTATGATTAGAAACATGTGGGTTTGTGCAGGTTGACATAGATTTTAACATTTCTCTAAATGACAAATAGTGAAAAGTACAACTGAGCCACAACATATGCAAAACAATCAGTTATTTCTAACATTAATAAAAAAAAGTAAGAGTTTAAAAAAATTTGCAAGGTATAGAATAACAACATTGATCAATTTTTTTAATGTGTTGATTAATATGGGAAAATAAATGGATTTTAAAAACACCGCTAATTTTTATGACAGAATACGAGCAAAATGGGTCCCACTTTGGAAAATACATATCAATACGTTGAATATAAAAAACAACATTAAACCACTAATACACCTATGTCTTATCAACAATGGATGTATCAAGAAACAAGTTTTTTAAACCAGCACTAACTGAATGTGCAGAACATGGGTAGAACCAAGCATATATTTAGTTTGTGTTTTAATTACAATAATAATAAATTTCTTTGTTACTTGTCTGGTGCTTGGTCTTGAATTTGGTTTTGGTTTTGTTGTTTTTGTTAACTTTTTGAAGAAGATGGTGATCTTTCTCAACTGCCCAACCTCTACATGCTCTTACACAAGTAAATATAGAATATATTCTTTTCATGGATTATCATTTGGTCACTTTGCATTTTGTTGACCAAGTGATGTAGATGTTGTGGAGAAGAATAGGGTTATCCAAATGTTGAATGATAAGATAGGGTTCTATATTTTTTTGTTATTTTTGGGTCTTCGATTGATTCCTGGATGATATGGTAGGAGTTTAATAAACATAAGATTTACCCCTATATTACCTTCTCCAAATGTTTATGTCTTTCATATTTGTTTCATAAAAATGATGAAAAGTTTTTTGGCATGCAATTTTTATCCTCTTCTATTTTATATTTATCTTTCCACTCCAAAGAAATATGATACATCCATAATTTGAGATTTAAGGAGAAATTGAGAATTATTATCTAGATATAATGGTGTTTGATGTTCCATGTTAAGAGAATATATTGAAATAATAGAATATCTTAGAAAACAAAACCAAAGATTTTACAGGAATAAAAAACGTTCTACTTTCCAAGTGGGAAGAGAAACTAGATTTTGAGATGTGTTGATATGGGAGGCTTTGATGATTATGTGTGATTTTCTACTTTTATAACTATTCATCTTTGCACTTAGTGGCACCATATTTAACATTTTTAGCACGGGTCCTCAATCATCAAGACCATTCATTCTTATAAACAATGGTTGGTGTGTACCTACCAATCACAAAGTGCACCTATTAAGTATGGAGTTAAGTTGAATCCATGAATATATCCATCTTAAAATTCCAAGGACAACAATTTAATCACTCTTTCAAACAAAAAATGGATGACAAGAAAGCACTACCTTCAATATAATAAGCATACTCCATAGTAACATTAATATTTCTTCAAGGTTTATTCCCATATTATATTGTTTCAATTTATTCCTTAATCTTCTAGCAACAATTACATGCTAGATTTTGTGACCATGATGCATTCAATCTAGGGTCACAAAGAGTGTGACACCTAGAATGTAAATCATCAAGTGTCACAACTCTACCCTCTGCTAACACATTTTGTTACACTCTACATTGTTGTTTCTAAGCGAACATCTGTAGTGTGGCTAACGTATTCTTCATGAATATAAAAAAAATGTCATCCACTTTTCCTAAATGGCATAAAATGATGTGTCTTCATCCTTACAGGGCCTTTATTGTGTTTCCATTCATAGGATCACTGACCCAAATCACTAGCAAGACTGATTTTCTTACTGCTCTTATCAAATGTGGCAACTTCAACCTCAATTTTTCAGGACCATGCATACAATGTTTTTCAATCTCTAAGGCTTATTGTTAGGATTCAAACCTCACATATTTTCACCAATTCAGTTGGGTCCATCTTATCACTAACCTTAATACCTAGAGGATTGGAAACACCTCTCAAGAATTCTACATGGGATCCATCCAGTTGCTGGGTCCATTCCACAATCCACAACATGTGTGTAGAACTATCATAGCAGAGTCCAGAAGTTAAATCTTGTCATGTTATATATTTATCAAATGGAAGAATCAGACACTCATTGATGTCCAGGGAAAAACATAGTCCACGTCTATTAAGTAGGGAAAATTGATTGCAAAGGTTCAATAGAATATTCTCTTTCCTTCAAATTGAATAAGTCATAGGTTGTGGATTCACAAAACAATCCTTCCCTTTGAAAATTGAAACATTTTGTTTGTATGGAGTTAGGTCGGATCCCTAAAACTATCAAGCTTAAAATTTTGAGGATAACTATTTAATCATTCTTTTAAACAAAAATTGGATAACAATAAAGCACTTCCCTCAATATCATGAGCATACACCATAGTAACATTAAGAATTTTTCAAGGCTTGTTATTCCGAGGTTATATTTTTTCATTTTCTTCCTTCTTAATATTCCAACAACTATTAAATTTCGGTTCTAGTGACTATGAGGCATTCAATACAGGGTCACAATGAGTGTGACACATAGAATGTAAATCATCAATTGTCACCACTCTACTTCTTCCAATATGACATTCTTTTACATTCTTCCCTAAAATTTTTAAGTGAACACCTCTATGGTGGCTACCATCTTCTTCATGAATCAAAAAATGTCGTCAACTCTGCTCAAATTTCATCAAATAGATGTCATCAATACTAACAATTCCTTTATCATGTTTCCATGCATAGGATCATTGACCCAAGGCACTACCATGAATGCTTCTCTTACTTCTCTCATTAAATGGGGTATCTTCAATCTCAAATTTTTAGCACCCATGCATACAATTATTGTCAATCTCTTAGGATTGTTGCTAGGATTCAAAATTTCACATATTTTCACCAACTCAATTAGGTCCATATTATAATAGACCTTAAGACCCAAAAGATTGGCAACACCACTCAATTATTCTACATGGGATCCACCCAGTTGTTATTTCACATCGATTGTGGTCGTTCGATCGACATTGTTGGTGTACTAGATTTCAACTATATAAATATTTTAGCTCTTCAACTGCTTATTTAGTGGATTCTTCTTTAAAGGATAATGAAATATCCTTGATAAAATTTTATTTTAGTTCATTCCAAACAAACATTTCTCCTATGGATTCCTCCATATTATACCATTTATTAGGCAAATATTATAGGGTATTTGGGAATAAGTGAGGAAATAGTCATTCATCTTGATATCCTACCCCTTTCCATTCTTTTTTTACATGTATCAATATGTTTGATTGGATCTTGGACTTGGAGAAATTTTGGTGTTTGTACTTGTGCTACAAGCTTATTTCTTCCACGTCATTCAACAAAATTTATTGAAGCAGAAGTCCAGGTATGTGGATGAGACTGATGTGTATCTTTCCATCTTGTCGATTGGCTTGTAAAATTTTCGACTATACTTTGTAATCGTCCTTGCTGATCGACATTTTTGGATACTTCCTCTAAGTGTGAAAGCGATGAATCTTGTTCCTTATATCTCAATGGAGGAATATTTATTGACTCTTTTTCGGTTGAAATAATTGTCGGGTACTCTCTTGTTTTTTTTCGAAGATTTTAGAAATGATAAGTATGGTACAAAATTTATGTATTTTTTTTTAGGTATAAATTCAATTGACCAAAATTATCATTCTTGTGTTTCGTAGTTTTCCATTTGCTAATCATAGAGTTAAGAATAATAATTATATCTAATTAGCATGGTTCTTCCTAAATGGATATTTCCATAGTTGTTAGGTTTGATAGTATCTTCATTATTATAGGCTATTTGATATAGTCATCGGATGTCATCATTGGTATCATCTGGTTCTACCCAAGGTTTCCCTTGAGATGGGTTGATTGGTACAATGACTTTATTTCCTTCTTATTTTAGTTTAATTGTCTCTTTTTCTAGGGAGATAATGCTTACATTTTCTGTCCCCATGCTCAACCAACCAATGTAGGGAAATATCTAGATCCTTCTTGAGGGTCAATAATTTCAAAGCCGATAGTTGTGTCAAATCCCCATGAGTGAGGTTTTAACATTTTTCCGTACTCCAATAGGTTCAATTAATTCTTGATCTACCAACTTGAGATAGATGCTAGATTTAGATGGTCGAGGTCAACCAATTATTTCCCACGTCAATCTTGTCATTATATTTTCTTATGACCCAAAGTTAAGGACCACTTGTTTGATACAAAACCGTTTGAATTCTAGGTCGATAAGCGGGTCAATGTCAGTTTTAACTTTTTGATTTAGTGTGCACAATATTTTAGTAGGTCTATTGCTCTCAGGGTTATTTCTTATATTGCATTAAGCCGATTAACCCTGCACTACCTTCTTCTTTAGTGAATAAGTGAAATAACTCATTAAGCCTTTTATTTCTACTTTTCTTCATTAATTTCTTCATATTGAAGTTGTGTAAATGTTTCTGATTCATTAGAAAATATTTGCTTCTCCCTCCATGGGTCAGGGTAATGTTCTTGATTTCTTTGTAGTTTTTTCACTCTAAGCATTATCTCCTCCAATTTTCGTTCCTTTTCAATAATAATTTGCATATTGTTAGTAATAGATGAATCATTTTTTGGAACACAAGACAAGACACTAACATTATTCTTTTATTACGTGGACAGTCATGGCTTAGATGGTCCTAGTTGTAACACACAAAGCATTGTGATTTACTGTGTCTAGGTGGTCACTAGCCTCGATTGTTAACTCTTTTGCAATTTTTGTATCTTCCTCGTCTTTTTTTATCATTATTTGGTCGATCATTGTTACTATCATCTCAACCTTTCTGATTGACTATTTGTGTCTGGTATATTGTATGGTACCTAACTCTTGTATTTACATTCTTGATGCATTTGACTATGAAGTGTTGGATTGTTCGACAAATTATGCACCACTTTGGATTGATATTTTCGACATTGTATGGGTGGTCTATAGTCAAATGAGGTTCAAATATCTCACATATATCACAGAAGTAAGTCATTTGCATATTCTGAAAGTTATATGGCTTTATCTCCTTAGGGAATATATGTGGAGCTTCTTTAATATGTCTAAAACCCGTTGGTATGTATTGTCATGAAATCTTCTTCATTCACCATATCAGTATTTGCCTTTGGAATTTCATTCTATTGTGCATGTTGAGCACTATAATTCGTTGTGACGCATTGTTAGATGTTGCGAAGATCTTTTTATATTTTTGACATTTTCTTCTAGTCGATGGTCGACTAGTCTAGTTGTATAGTATGTATTTGATTCAACTTGTAATGCCTTATTCAAGACATCTTCATATGTCGTATACTCGTTCATCGGTATTGGTGTCTTGATTCTTTGTTGAACTCCATCAACAAAAAATTGTATTATCAATGCAGGCTCGAGTTTAGAAGGCATATGGATCAAGATGTATTTAAATATTCTATCATATTCTCTAAAAAAATTCCTATTCTTTCTTTGATCTACTTTAGCTTGTGTCCCACCATTTGTAGGGTATCATTAGTCTTGAAGAATTCTAAAAAATTATGTTTTATATGTTGCTTTGACTTAGGACCTTGTTTTAGAAGTTTCATATACCATATTAGTGCTCTATTTCGAAGTCCTCTTGGAAACTATTTAATTTGCTTATTTTCATCATCAATTAGGTTAGCTTCTGACAAGGATTCACAAACTGTTGATGCATTTGTAACTTCAGAATGTATTCATTTGTATATTTTATGTATTTTACCTCGATGTTTATTCTAGGAAGTATCTGTAATGTAATTAAGTCATGTCATGCCCCGGTGTTCCTATTGGGAGATTCAATAATGTAAACAAGTCATGTAAAGTCATAGAGGGAAACCCTTCTTATTGATCAAGGGTTAAATTCCTCATAGTTGTGGGGCCCTAGGGTTATTAGAATCTCCTAGAGAATTCGGCACTAGTGAGTTATTGTCAAGTCAGGAATTAGTATAAATAGAGAGTGAGTCTCTATATTTATCACACATTCACTCACACTCAGTTGTAGCACATAACTGAGAAAGAAGAAGTTGCTAGGACAAGAGAGAGAGAGACTATTGCTGTCGAGAGATCATCTTACTGTTTTGGGGTTTTGCTTTTGGTGCTGATTCTATCTCTGAGAAAGTTGCAGGGTTTTCTCCTTTATGGTTTCCTTGAGAAAAATATTTTTTTCTATTGTCTCTTGTGTTTGATTGCTGTGCTTGTTATTCTCTCAGTTAAAGATCCTAAGATAATGCTAGCTTGTATGATAAAAATCTAATATGGTATCAGAGCTAACTTGAGAAGAAGACATTGTGTAGCTGCAAAAACTAGGGATTCCTACTTTTTGGATCTCTCTCCACATATTTTCAGCAAAAGAAGGTTGGGATGACTCTCCTCTCCAGGGCGCATATTTTTATCGAAGAAGAATCTGATTTTGAGCATTTTCAGTTTTTGACCTGAAACTACTGCCAAAAATTAGGGCTTTCCACAGAAGTGGATTTTTGAGTGAGCCCAGGCCTGGATTGATCTCCTCCTCAAAATCGAAGTTTAGAGATCAAGATCAAAGTTTTTGGTTGGGCAAAACTCCAGGAAATTCAAACCCTAATTTTCTCTTGAACCAGCTCTGCAGAAATTCAGCTCAAGATCCAGTTCCGACATCTTGACCTGGTAAGATCTAAATATTTTGTATTTCCATTTGAGGTTCTCAGTTAAGATGTCTCATCATACTAAGCTTGATGAAAAACTGGAAGTATAGGATCTCTCTGTTCCTATAAGAAAATGAGTTGGAGAGGTTCTAGTTCTATAGGGAGATGAGGCTAAGGCCTTACACAAAAAGAAATTGGTCATGGCTAAGATTATTATTGCTGATTCAATCAAGGATCACCTCATACCATAAGTGTCCTTCCTTAAGACACCTAAAGCTATGTTTGATGCCTTGACCAAACTGTTTGAAGGGAAGAACATAAATCAAAAGATGAATATGAGAAACCAATTGAAGAATGTTAATATCCAAAATGTAGAAAGAATCCAATATTACTTTTCAAGAGTCTCTCAGATCAAGGAACAACTTGAAGCAGTAGATGAAGAAGTGGAGAATGCAGAAATTGTGATGACCACCTTGAATGGTCTCCCTAGATAATGGGAATCCTTTATTCAAGGGATCTGTGACAGAAAGAATCTAGTTAATTTTAGTAGACTGTGGGAACAATTCTCATAAGAAGAAGCTTGGATAGTAGCTCGAGAAGAAAATATGGGAAGTGAAGATCAATCTCTTACAGTACACTTCAAGAAAAGAAGAAGAAACTCTCATCACCCCAAAGGTAAGCACATCCACCAGAAAGATAATACTAGAAGAGATTTATCCAAATTCATATGCTATACATGTGATGAAAGAGGACACTTTGCCGAAGATTGTCCTAGAAACAAAAATAAATCTCATAAGAAGAAGGGAAACAAGAGAAGACATCATGCTCATGCTCTAGAAGATGATGAACCTTCCACGAATAGAATCAAGCAAGAAAGTGATGATTCTTCAAGTGATGAAGAATATGTCTTGATTTCCACTCTCACAGGAAACATCACACATGGAAGAAATGATTGGCTTATAGACAGTGGGGCTTCCAAACATATGATGGGATTCAAATAATCCTTTGTGAAACTATCAGAACATGAATCACCCCACAAGGTGAAACTTGGAGATGACTACTAGTATCCAATAAAAGGTAGTGGGGAATCCTCCTATAAGCTAGAATATGGAAAGTATATGATGATGAAGGATGTCTTGTTTGTACCAAGACTTAAGAAGAACCTCCTCTCCATATCTGCATTGGACACAAAAGGCACGAGGGTTGCATTTGTAGATGGCCAAGTTCTCATGTGGCCAAAGGGAAAGACTATTGATGATGCAGTAGTCATTGGGGAACAAGAGGGAGGTCTATACAAATTGAAGGGCCAACTAGAACAAGTTTGGTTCATGACTCAGCAGAACCAAATGAACTTTGGCATAGAAGGCTTGCACATGTGCATTACAAAGCACTACCACTTGCAAGAAAAGCTGTTGAAGGTCTTCCAGAAATTTAGGCAAAACATGATGGTGTCTGCAAAGGATGTGCGAAAGGAAAGAACACAAAGAAGACATTTCAAAGTAGTGAGAGCGAGGAAAAAGGGATCTTGGAAATCATCCACTCCGATGTATGCGGTCTGATGTCATCCAATTCATTAAGAGGGTATGTATACTATGTTTCTTTTATTGATGATTTTTCTAGGAAGATATGGATATACTTCTTGAGGAACAAAGATGAAGTATTCAGAAAGTTCAAGGAATTCAAAGCCTTGATCAAGAACCATATAGAAAAGAAGATCAAAACCTTTCGATCAAATAATGGTGGAGAATTCACATCAAATGAATTCAAAGCATTATGCAAAGATTCAGGGATTAAGAGGGAGTTAACCACTCCATATAATCCACAATAGAATGGGGTCGTAGAAAGGAAGAATAGAATGATCATGGAAGCTGCAACGACCATGCTTGATGACCAAGATATTCCCATGCATCTATGGGTAGAAGCTGCCATAACAATAGTGTATGTACAGAACTGTACTCCATACAGAGTACTCGAGAACAAGACACCTAAAGAAGTCTTTTTTGGAAAGAAACCAGAATTTAGCCATCTCAGAATATTTGGTTGTCCATTGTACATACACATTTCGAAAGAAAAGAGGACAAAGTTAGATCCTTCTGGAAGGAAGGGTATATTTGCAGGATAATCTAAAATCTCGAAGGCTTACAGAATATACTTCCTAGGATTCAAGAAGATCGACATCAATAGGGACGTAAAATTTGACGAAGACTCAGCTTACAACAAATCCAAAAAGAGACCTACTGAAGAACCTAAAGAAACAAAAGTACCCAGAATTCATGACACCACCATGAACAAAGAAATTCAAGAAGAAGATCGAGAAATACAAGAACCTTAAGAACCTATAGATCCACCTCAGGAGAAGAATCTTCACAAGAGGAAACCTGCTTGGGTACGAGAAGCTATCCAAGGTGCAGAAAGATATGGGGATCCAGAAGAAAATCACAAAGAAAGGAAAATAACCAGGTCCTGCTCCGGTTATGTAGCCTTATTATGTGACTTTATTGATAAAGAACCTTCCAACTATGAAGAAGTGACGGAAAGGAAATAATGGAAGGATGCTATGATCGAAGAGTATCAATCGATCATGAAGAATGATGTCTGGGATGTTGTCCCTAGAAAAAAGGGGAATTCTATTGTAACTTCCAAATGGATCTACAAGATCAAGCATGCTGCAGATGACATCATATAAAAATATAAAGTAAGATTTGTGGCTTGTGGCTTCTCCTAGAAAGAAGGAATAGATTATGAAGAAACGTTTTCACTTGTAGCTAGATACACTTCCATCAGATCAGTAGTTTCTCTGGCTGCAGTGATGAAATGGAAGATACACTAGATGGATGTCAAGACTGCTTTCTTGAATGGTGTATTGGAAGAGGAAGTGTATGTGGAGAAGCCACTCAGTTTTGAGACACATGACAGGGAGACTCGTGTGTGTAAATTGAAGAAATCCCTGTATGGTTTGAAAAAGGAACCCAGGACATGGTACGATGGAATTGATAGCTTCCTATCTAGTTTGGCGTTTACCAAAAGTAAAGCAGATTCCAACCTTTCCTACAAGGTTGAATATGGGAACCCAGTGATACTCCTGTTGTAAGTAGATTATCCGTTTGTAAAAGGTATGGATGGGTTGATTGTTGATACAAAGAGGAATCTTGCTGTTGAGTTTGAAATGAAGGACTTGGGTATGATGCACTATTTTCTAGGCATGGAGGTGTGGCAGAATGTGGATGAAATATCCCTTGGATAAGGGAATTATGTAGTAGAGATCCTGAAGAGGTTCGGTATGATGAACTGCAAGGCCATGACCACACCCATGGCATCGAATCTAAATATTCTAAGTGATGCTTCATCAGATATGGTTGATGCTACGATGTATTGTTAGATGATTGGGTCCTTGATGTACCTGACGAATATGAGACCATATATTTGCTTTGATGTGAACACCTTTGTTGATGTATTTGTAACTTCGGAATGTATTAATCTATGTATCTTATGTCTTGTAACCCGATGTTTATTCCAGGATGTATCTATTATGTAATTCAGTCATGTTGTCATGCCCCGATGTTTCGATCGGGAGGATCTATTATGTAAACAAGTCATGTCAAGTCATAGTGGGTAACCCTCTGATTGTCTAAGGGTTAAAGTCCCCGCAGTTTCAGGGCACTAGGGTTGTTAGACTCTCCTAGTAGAGGTCGGCCCTAGTAGGGTTTTAGTCATGCTGGGATTAGTATAAATAGAGAACTGGAGTCTCTATTTATCACACAACTCATACACACTCAAGTGTAGCACATAGTTGAGGAAGGAGAAGACACTGGGGCTAGACAAGAAGAAGATTACTGCTGTCGGGATATCACTTACTATTTTGGGATTTTCTATTTTGGTGCTGATTCTATCTCTGAGGAAGTTGCGGGGTTTTCTCCTTTATGGTTTCCCTGAGGAAAAACACAGTGTTAATTGTCTCTTTTGTTTGATTGTTGTGCTTGTTATTCTCTCAGTTAAAGATCCTAATAATGGTAGCTTAATGTTGAAAAACTAACATGGTATCAGAGCTAACCTGAGAAGAAGACACTGTGCAGCTACGGGAACTAGGGATTCCTAGTTTGTGGATCTTCCTCCATAGATTTTTAGAAAAAGTAAGGTGGAATAACTCTCCTCCCTAGGGCGCATCTTTTTGTCGAAGCAGAATCCAATTTTGAGGTTTTTTAGTTTTGGACCTGTCACTACTGTCGGAAATTAGGGCTTTTCACAGAAGAGGAATTTTTCAGTGAGCCCAGGCCTGGATTGATATCCTCCCCAAAATCGAAGTTGGGGACAAATTTCAAGGCATTTGGGTGGACAAAACTCCAGAAAAGCAAAACTCTAATTTTCTCCTAATCCAGTACTGCAGGATTTTAGCTCAAGTTTCAGATCTGACATCTTGAACCTGGTAAGATCTAAAATATTTGTATTTCCATTTGAGGTTCTCAGTTAAGATGTCTCATCATACCAAGCTTGATGAAAATATTGAGGGAGCTGATAACTTTTGAGCCTAGAAGTATAGGAACTCCTTGGTCCTGGAAGAGAATGAATTAGACTCCTACATCCATGAGGAGGTTCCAGTTCCAGAGGGAGATGAGGCAAAGGCCTTACATAAGAAGAAGATGGTTATGGAAAAGAGGATCATTGCTGATTCTATCAAGGATCACCTTATCCCACAGGTGTCCTCTCTCAAGACACCTAAAGCTATGTTTGATGCCCTAACCAAATTGTTTGAAGGGAAGAACATAAACCGGAAGATGACTCTGAGAAATCAACTGAAGAATGTGAAGATCCAAGATGCAAAGACTATCTAGTCTTACTTCACAAGGTTTTCTCAGATCAAGGAACAATTGGAAGTAGTAGATGAAGAAGTGGAGAATGCAGAAATTGTGATGACCACCTTGAATGGTCTCCCTAGGACATGGGACTCTTTCATTCAAGGGATCTATTCTAGAAAGAAGTTAGTCAAGTTCAGCAGACTGTGGGAAGAATGTTCTCAAGAAGAAGCTCGGATAGCAGCTTGAGAAGAGAAGATGGGAAGTGAAGATCAAGCTCTCACTGCAAAATCCAAGAAATCCAGATCCAGCCATCACAGAAGTAAGTACTCTCATCACAGGAATAACTATAGAAATCCTAGAGATAGGTCTAAATACATTTGCTATACATGTGATGAAAAAGGACATTTTGCTAGAGATTGTCCTAAGAAAAAAATTATCTCTCACAAGAAGAAGGGAAGCAAGAAAAGACATCATGCTCATGCTGCAGAGGATGATGAACCGTCCAAGAAGAGATCCAGATATGAAAGTGAAGATTCTTCAAGCGAGGATGAATATGTTTTGATCTCCGCTCTCACAGGTAACATTACTCATGGAAGTGATGATTGGATTATAGACAGTGGGGCTTCTAAACATATGACTAGATTAAAGGAATCCTTTGTGAAGCTCTTAGAACATGAATCACCTCACAAGGTGAAGCTAGGAGATGACTACCAATATCCAATAAAAGGTAGTGGGGAATCTTCCTATAAACTAGACTCTGGTAAGTCTCTAACAATGAAGGAAGTATTGTTTGTGCCAGGACTCAAGAAGAACCTTCTCTCCATATCAGCATTAGATGCAAAAGGAATGAGGGTTGAATTCATAGATGGTAAAGTCATCATGTGGCCAAAAGGAAAGACTATTGATGATGCAATAGTGATTGGTGAACAAGAAGGAGGTTTGTACAAATTGAAGGGCCATCCAGAACAAGCCTTGGTCCATGACACAGTAGAGCCAAGTGAACTTTGGCATAGAATGCTTGCACATGTGCATTACAGAGCACTACCTCTTGCAAGCAAATCTATTGAAGGTCTTCTAGAAATGCAAGCAAAACATGACGGGGTCTGCAAAGGATGTGCGAAAGGAAAGAACAAAAGAAGACATTTCCAAGTAGCGAAAGAAAAGCAAAAGGAATCTTGGAAATCATCCACTCCAATGTATGTGGTCCTATATCATCAAGCTCACTAAGCAGGTATGCATATTATGTTTCTTTTATTGATGATTTTTCTAGCAAGAGATGGGTTTACTTCATGAAGAACAAAGATGAAGTATTCAACAAATTCAAGGAATTCAAAGCCTTGATCGAGAACCATACTGAAAAGAAGATCAAGACTTTACAATCAGATAATGGCAGAGAATTCACTTCAAATGAATTCAAAGAGCTATGTAAAGAATTAGGGATTAAGAGGGAGTTGTCCACTCCTTACAATCCTCAACAGAATGGGATTGTGGAACGGAAGAACAGAACTATCATGGAAGCTGTAAAAGCAATGCTTCATGATCAAGATATTCCTATGCATCTTTGGGCGGAAGCTGCTAGAACAACGGTGTATGTACAGAACCGTACTCCACATAGAGTACTTAATAACAAGACTCCTGAAGAAGTCTTCTCCAGTAAGAAACCAGAAGTCAGCCATCGCAGAATATTCAGCCATCTTGTATACATACACATTCCAAAAGAGAAGAGAACAAAATTAGATCCTTCAGGAAAGAAGGGTATATTTGTGGGATACTCTAAAAGCTCGAAGGCTTATAGAATCTATTTCCTAGGATACAAGAAGATTGACATCAGCAGGGATGTGACATTTGATGAATACATAGCTTACAACAAATCCAGAAAGAGACCTGCTGAAGAACCTGAAGAATTAGAAGCACCCAGAATTCATGACACAACCATGAATGAAGAAATTCGAGAAGAAGATCGAGAATTTGAAAAACCACAAAGACCTGTAGATCCACCTCTGGAGAAGAATCCTCATAAGAGGAAACCTGCTTGGGTACGAGAACTTATCCAAGGTGTGGAAAGATATGGGGCTGCAAAAGAGAATCACAGAGAAAGAAAGAGGACCAGATCCTGCTCCAGGTATGTAGCTTTACTATGTGATTTCATTGACAAAGAACCTTCCAGTTATGAGGAAGCAGCAGAACGGAAAGAATGGAAGGATTCTATGATTGAAGAATATTAATCGATCATGAAGAACGATGTTTGGGATGTTGTCCCATGACCAGAAGGGAAGTTAGTTGTAATTTCCAAATGGATCTACAAGATCAAGTGTGCTGCAGATGGTAGCATTGAAAAATATAAGGCAAGATTTGTGGCTCAGGGTTTCTCTCAGAAAGAAGGAATTGATTATGAAGAAACCTTTGCACCTGTAGCCAGATACACTTCCATCAGATCAGTACTTGCTCTGGCTACAGTGATGAAATGGAAGATACACCAGATGGATGTCTAGACTGCTTTCTTGAATGGTGTAGTAGAAGAGGAAGTGTATGTGGAGAAGCCACTTGGTTTTGAGACACATGACAGGGAGTCTCATGTGTGTAGATTGAAGAAATCCCTGTACAGTTTGAAATAGGCACCCAGGACCTGGTACGATAGAATTGACAACTTTCTATCTAGCTTGGGATTTACCAAGAGTAAAGTAGATTCCAACCTTTACTACAAGGTTGAATATGTCAATCCAGTGATGCTTCTACTATATGTAGATGATCTATTTGTGATAGGTATGGATGGGTTGATTGCTGATACAAAGAGAAAGCTTGCTGCTGAGTTCGAGATGAAGGACTTGGGTATGATGCATTATTTTCTAGGTATGGAGGTGTGGTAGAGTTTAGATGAAATATTCCTTGGACAAGAGAAGTATGCAGTAGAGATCCTAAAGAGGTTTGGGATGATGGACTGCAAAGCCATGGCCACAGCTATGGCATCAAACTTGAAGCTATTGAGTGATGCTTCATCAGAGTCGGTTGATGCTATGATGTATCGTTAGATGATTGGGTCATTGATGTACCTGATGAACACAAGACCAGACATTTTCTTTGCTATGAACACCTTGAGTCAGTTCTTGACAGATCCGAGAAATGTTCACTTGATTGTTGCAAAGCATATTCTGAGGTACCTAAGGGGTATAGTTGATTATGGGCTCAAGTATGAGTCGAACCAGAAGATTAACCTGTAGTGTTATGTCGATTCAGATTGGGCAGGAAGTGCCATCGATAGGAAGAGCACTTCAGGATGTTGCTTCAGTATGGGATCAGGTGTGATCTCTTGGTTTAGTAGGAAGCAATCCTGTGTGGCACTGAGTACATCTAAAGCAGAGTATGTCGCAGCTTGTTCAGCTAGTTGTGAGGTAGTATGGCTACGAAAGCTACTTTTTGATATATTTGATCTCTAGTTGGATGCTACTTGTATACATTGTGACAACCAGAGTTGTGTGAAGTTGTTAGAGAATCCAATGTTCCATGACAAGTCAAAGCATATCGAGATCAAGTATCGCTATATCAGGGATATGGTGCAGAGGGGAGCAGTGAAGCTCTAGTATGTTGCAATGAAGGAATAGATAGCTGATGTATTGATGAATCCATTGGCTAGGTCTAGGTTCAAGTACTTCAGGGAGAAGCTTGGTGTTCTCCAGATCGAGGTTTTCTCCAAGAGAAAGTGATGAGACCCATAGCCATTATGACATGGTGAGAGGATTGGTTCCTTCCATGGTCAGATGTAAGGACTGAGCCATTCTATCATGGTGAGAGGATTGATTCCTTCCATGTCAGATATGAATGCTGGCCATTCTGTCGAGCAGGACAGATGTAAGGGCAACTACCATTCTGGGAATGGAGGCACCTGGTCAGTTACCAGGAAAACTCAATCTAAGACTGAGAAGCCATTCTGATGTGATAGAGGGATGTGTTCCCACTTGATCAAATGTAAGGGCTGAATCCATTTTTTCATCGTTAAAGGATTAAGTTCCTCCCATGTTAGATGTGAGTGTTGGCCATTCTGACGAGTAGGTCAGATGTAAGGGAAATTACCATTCTAGGAATTGAGGCACCTGGTCAGTTACCAGGTAGCTCAGTCTAGGACTGGGGGCCATTCTGATGTGATGGTAGGATTAGTTCCTCCATGATTAGATGTGAGTGCATGCCCTTTCTAATGCAGTGCTTCGTGCATGGTCGGATTGTAAGTGCATATCCATTTTCGATGCGGTGCTTCGTGCATGGTCAGATTGTAAGGGTTAATCCCTTTCGATGTGGTGCTTTCAAGCATGGTCGATTGTAAGTGCTGTGCCTTTCTAACAGGATGAGGTTAGATGTAAGTGTAGAGCCTTTTCGATGCGGTGTGCTTACACATGGTTAGATATAAGTGCTAATCCTTTCTGACAAGATGAGGTCAGATGTGAGTGTTGGGCCTTTATGACAGGATGAGGTCAGATGTGAGTGTTGGGCATGCCTTTCAGACAAGATGAGGTCAGATGTAAGAGCTGGGCGGGCCATTATGACTTAAGTGTCAGATATAAGCATTGATGAAGACCTACATGAAGGGTAGGCCTACAGGATTGACTCTGTAGAACTTCCTGTGACAAGAAGAATCGAGATAGCACCATTATGAGATAGCATATGATGATGATCCACATCAAGTGATCTAGATGAGATGATCTAGACTTGATGACGATCCAGATCAAGTGATGATCTAGTTGTGATGATGATCTAGACTCAATGATCCAGATCAAGTGATCCAGATGAGATGATCCAGACTTGATGATGATCTAGATCGAGTGATGATCCAGCAGTGATGAGCCAGTAGTCATGATGATGCAGATCCTGTGATAAAGAAGAAGAAGATGACTTGAAGACTTGAAGAAGAAGGTGACTTGAAGACTCAAAGATGAAGAATACTTTAAGACTAAGAAGACTTGAAGATAACGATATGATCCAGTTGATGCAGAGAAGAATACCAGTGCTGAAAATTGTGTCGAAAGAATACCTTCCTAGTTAAGAGGGAGTGTTGATGTATTTGTAACTTCGGAATGTATTCATCTATGTATCTTATGTCTTGCAACCCAATGTTTATTCCGGGATGTATCTATTATGTAATTGAGTCATGTTGTCATGCCCCAATGTTCCGATCGGGAGGATCTATTATGTAAACAAGTCATGTCAAGTCATAGTGGGTAACCCTCTGATTGTCTAAGGGTTAAAGTCCCCGCAGTTCCGGGGCACTAGGGTTATTAGACTCTCCTAGTAGAGGTCAGCCCTAGTAGGGTTTTAGTCATGCCAGGATTAGTATAAATAGAGAATTGAAGTCTCCATTTATCACACAACTCATACACACTCAAGTGTAGTGCATAGTTGAGGAAGGAGAAGACACTGTGGCTAGACAAGAAGAAGATTACTGCTGTCAGGATATCACTTACTGTTTTGGGATTTTCTATTTTGGTGTTGATTCTATATCTGAGGAAGTTGTGAGGTTTTCTCCTTTATGGTTTCCCCAAGGAAAAACACTATGTTCATTGTCTCTTGTGTTTGATTGCTGTGCTTGTTATTCTCTTAGTTAAAGATCCTAATAATGCTAGCTTAATGTTGAAAAATGAACAACCTTGAGCCAGTTCTTGACGGATCCGAGACATGTTCACTTGATTGCTGCAAAGCATATTCTGAGGTACCTAAAGGGTACAGTTTATTATGGGCTCAAGTATAAGACTAATCAGAAGATTAACCTGGAAGGTTATGTTGATTCAGATTGGGCAGGCAGTGCCATCAATAGAAAGAGCACTTCAGGGTGCTGCTTTAGTATGGGATCAGGTATGATCTCTTGGTTTAGCAGGAAACAATATTGACTGTGGGATGTGTTCCCACATGATTAGATGTAAGTGCAGAGCCATTCTGGTGTGACTATGGGATGTGTTCCCACATGATCAGATGTAAGTATAGATCCATTTTGATGTGACTGTGGGATATGTTCCCACATGATTAGATATAACTACAAAGCCATTCTAAGGAGACTGTGGGATGTGTTCCCACATGATCAGATATAAGTGCTGATCCCTTCTAGCATGGATGTGGTATGTGTTCCCCACATGGATGGATATAAGTGCTGAGCCCTTCTAGCATGGATGCGAGATGTATTCCCCACATGGCTGAATATAAGTGATGAGCCCTTCTGACATGGTTCTTGGATGTGTTCCTCCCATCGTAAGATATAAGTGATGAGCCTTTCCGATATGGTTCTTGGATGTGTTCCTCTCATGATTGGATGTGTGTGATGAGCCTTTTCGATATGGTTCTTGGATGTGTTTCTCCCATGATCGGATGTGAGTGCTGGGCCTTTCTGACATGGTTCTTGGATGTGTTCCTCCCATGGTCATATGTGAGTGTTGGGAGTGCCTTTCTGACATGGTTTTTGGATGTGTTTGTCTCATGGTCAAATGTAAGTGTTATGCGGGCCATTCTGACTTAGGATCAGATATAAGCACTGAAGAAGACCTACATGGAGGCTAGGCCTACAACCAGCATGAAAAAGGGTTGGCTATATAGAACTTCCTATGACGAGAATAATTGAGAGATAGAACTAGTAATGATGACCCAGTGATGATCCAGATCAAGTGATAATCCAGATCCAGTGATGATACAGATCAAGTGATGATCCATATCCAGTGATGATCCAAATCCAGTGATGATCCAAATCCAGTGATGATGATCCAGCAATGATGATCTAGATCCAATAATGAAGATGACTTGAAGATGAAGATGACAAGAACTCGATGATGATCTAGTGGACACAGAGAAGAAGACATGTGTTGATCAATTGTGTCGAGAGAATACCTTCCTAGTTAAGAGGGAGTGTTGATGTATTTGTAACTTTGTAATGCATTCACTTGTATATTTTATGTATTGTACCCCGATGTTTATTCCAGAAAGTATCTGTAATGTAATTGAGTCATGTCATGCCCCGATGTTCCTATCAGGAGATTCAATAATGTAAACAAGTCATGTAAAGTCATAGAGGGTAACCCTTCCTATTGATCAAGGGTTAAAGTCCCTGTAGTTGTGGGGCCCTAGGGTTATTATAATCTCCTAGAGAATTTGGCCCTAATGAGTTATTGTCAAGTCGGGAATTAGCATAAATAGAGAGTGAGTCTCTCTATTTATCACACATTCACTCACACTTAGTTGTGGCGCATAACTGAGAGAGAAGAAGTTGCTGGGACAAGAGAGAGAGAGAGAGACTACTGCTGTCAGGTGATCATCTTACTGTTTTGGGGTTTTTCTTTTGGTGCTGATTCTATCTCTGAGGAAGTTGTGAGGTTTTATCCTATATGGTTTCCCCAAGAAAAATGTTTCTGTCTATTGTCTCTTGTGTTTGATTGTTGTGCTTGTTATTCTCTCAGTTAAATATCCTAAGATAATGCTAGCTTGTATGATAAAAATATAACACAAACAAACCAATGTTTTTTATGATCACCATCCCCATAAAAAATAGGGGTATTAACAGGAATTCGCTAATCCATTATATTAGAATTTTTGTAATAGAATTTGAATGCCATTTAGATATTCAAGCATATAGTTCTAATAATGTTTTCATTGAATGGAGAATGAAGATACAAATTGAACAAAACAAATCATAGAGGAAACATATGAGTATTGATCAGGAATTTACAGTATGATTCACAATAATAAAATCCGGTGTTACAATAGTTTACATAGGAAAAGAATTTGAATGCATCAGGTAGCAATTCAAATCTATCCACTGTATTTGATTGTATCTAACTGACCATCTAACTCATGGTGTCTCAATCAATATTGAGTCTAACAGATCAAATCACAGATGTCCAATAACTCAATCAATCAGTGATAGCTAGTCAACTTAGTGCAACTGAGTGTGGTATGTGGGAAAAGGTGCCTACTCCACATGCAACCATGCATTAGCCATGCATAAAATAGTGCTAGCCAACTGATTGTGAACTAACTGAAAGTAACTGGGGGACAACTAAGAATAACTAGTTCTAACTCCAACTAACTGAAGGATGTTGGTTCCTTGACTCCCAATGGCTCCTAAAATGTAGGAATTGGTCTAGGAGGCACCCAAACTGATGCATGCACATGCAGTAAGTGGCAGTTAACCTATAGTAGTGTTCCCCACACTCCAGTAACTAGTACATGTGACCCCATTAGGAAAAGAGGAACCAATGGTACTAGTGGACCCAATTAATTAATTAAGGTTCCTAAGTTAGGATAAATAATCTAATAGACAGTTAGGTCAAGGGAGGATTAATAATCCTAAACCCCCCCTGAATCCTAACTTGGAAAACTGTGGGCCTTGGTAACAAGACCATAGGTCACCCAAATACAATACAAAAGAAATAATGCTTTTTAATAAAACCGAGGAAACAGGGGAAACCTCATGGGAAACCCCCCCCTCAAGATAAGCAGAAATTAGGAAATACAAGTTAAAAACTTGTAAAATCTTTTGTTGCAATTTGCAGCAGTGTGTAGTAGTAATGCAGTATTCTGGTTCTTCTGTGCGGAAACATCATAAATCTATGGATATGAACCTATAAATCCAAACAAAGTGATTATTTTTGGAGGAATATTCCTCTTTGGAAGAAGAATAATGTTCCCAACAAAATCCAGAATATAGACAACTGCATGACGAAAATTGGACCCATGTAGAGCAACTAAAACCAACTAATGAGAGAGTAAAGGTGCTTGAGATTTCGAACAATGTAAGGATCCCCCAAGAAACTGATATATTTCAGCCTTTAACATCAAACCATGTGAGGTAGAATCATCCCAAAGTGTTAGGAGCAAGTGTCTAGGCGGATGCAGAATGTCTCCAACTTTACTAGTTTTGTGAGGAGATGAGCATGTGCTCAAAAAGGTAGGTAGAGAATCCCTGGGAATGTGGAGAGAGAATTATTGAGCTCCATAATCTGATATAGCTTCATAAATAACCAATATTTCAAAAAATATAATATCACAAACTCATAAGAGAGAACTAACATCAAATCATCAACAACAAAATTGAAGGAGACTTGAGGTGCTTGATTTGTCACACCAAAGTTGATGAAACATGTTACAAGAAATACTGTAAGCTCTTGAATCTTAAAAACTAAACCAAATATTATAATATCAAAAAATAAATCATATATAAATAGGTTCATATCAGATCCAAAACTGTGATGTGAAATCAAATCCCCAACAATAATTTTGAAGGAGACTTGTGGTACTTGATTTGTCACACCAAAATTGATGAAACCAGCTAGAAGCAGTGCTGAAATATCATGAACCTGAAATATTGAACCAAGTAATATCAGATCATATCCAAATAATATCATATCAGATCCATTAAATTTCATATCAGATCCAAATGTGTGGAATGAAATAAAATCCCCAACAACAATTTTGAAGGAGACTTGCGATACTTGTTTCTTCACACCAAAATTGACGAGAACAGCTACAAGCAGTACTGAAAGCTCATAAAACTGAAATATTGAAACAAGTAATATTATATCATATCCAAATAATATCATATCATACCCAATAAATTTCATATTATATCCAAGTGTTTGTTCCACCAAGATGGTAGATGCACAATTTTCTCCTTCTTCAAAATTCTGAATATTGGTGCATGCAATCATGTAGGAATTTGTTGGAAGCTCAATGAGAGTGTTTGAATCAATCCTACAACCTAAAATTATTTCTGAAATATCCAAATATTTACAAAATATAATATCAGCAAACGCATGAGAGAAAAATGACATCAAATCCCGAGCAGAAATTTTGAAAGAGATTTTTGGTACTTGTTTCTTCACACCAAAATTAATGAGAAAAGCTACAAGTGGTACTTAAATATCTTGAACCATAGAACCAATTAATATCAGATTATATCCAAATAATATCATATCATATCCAATAAATTACATATCATATCCAAGAGTGTGCTCCATTGAGCTGGTAGATGCACAGTTTTCTCCTTCTTCAAAACCTTTGAAAGAGAACTTTGGTACTTGTTTCTTCACACCAAAATTGATAAGAACAAATACAAGAAGTACTGAAATCTCTTGAACCATATAATGAATTAATATAATATCTTATCCAAATAATATCATGTCACATCCAATAAATTCCATATCATATCCAAGAGTGTGCTCTACCGATATGGTAGATGCACAATTTTCCCCTTCTTCAAAATCCTAGTATTGCTGCATGCAATCATGTAGGAATTTGTTGGAAGCTCTAAATCAATGAGAGTGAATGGATCACTCCTACTATATGATATTATTTCCAAAATATCCAAATTATTACTTATCTGCACACCAGAAATTTGATTAAGACAGAGAAATCAAATTCCTCACCCTTTCCTAGACAAATTTCGGTAAACTATGCACATAATTTATAATAGAAGAATTATTGGAGAATTTTTGCATAGAATGGAAGGAGAGATTTTATTTAACAACAAATATTTGAATGTATTCTTTTGTATCACCCATGTGAGGAGATGAGATATCATAGATCTCATACACTTCTGGAGAAACAGGAGAAGGAGTCACTCCAAGGATACTTTCTTCAATTCAAATTGACTGTAGGAAGATTATGCTTCTTCTTCATCTTGAGCAAATTCATCAGAGAGATTAGAGGTCAAGAATTTTCAATAAAGAGCTCTGGTGGTTCTGAATGTACTTTTCAAATTGCTATAAATATGCTCATTCCGCTTCCCAAAGGTTCTATCCCATTCTATCTAGAGATCCTTTGGGTATTCTGTAGACTCAATAAGGTAGCTCAATATTGGAGACTTCCAAAAATCCATGCCTATTGTTTCAAAATCTCTATCAATGTCATTTAACCATTAATTCTAATATTTATAAGACTCTTTACAAAGTCCAATAGATACCTCATAGAGACACTGTCTCTTCAGATATGCAATTATCTTCAACTTCCATTTTGAATATTTTGTGGATGGAGTAAGAAGAGGAATTGATAATATCAAATCCATATGAAGTTTAACCTGTAAAATATCACCGCAAAACACTAAAACATATTTGAACTTTTAGAATAATTATTTTCCTCTCGACATGAACATATTTTCAGGGTCTGTCACGCCCTCTCTACTGCTCTGAATAAATCCAGAGCTAGCAAATCATCATAGGGGACTTCTATGGAAACCCAACTACTTCTGATGTTCGATGGGGAGAAACAAGAATGAAAACTTCCTGAGAAGGCTCTAATTCCATATTATAATTTGAATTCCATTTAGATCTTCAAGAATATAGTTCTAATAATGTTTGTAGTAAATGGAGAATGAATATACAAACTGAACAAAACAAACCACACAGGAAACATATGAGTATTGCTCAGGAATTTACAGTATCATTCACAATAATAAAATCTGTTGTTACAATAGTTTACATAGGAAAAGAATTTGAATGCATTAGGTAGCAATTTGAATCTATCCACTAGATCTGAATGTATTTAACTGACCATCTAACCGATGGTGTTCGATATATCAACTCCCAGAATTCCAACAACTCAATCAATCAGTGATAGCTAGTTAACTCAGCACAACTGAGTGTGGTAGGTGGGAAAAGGTGCCTACTCCACATGCAGCCATGCATTATCCATGCATAAATAATTCTAGCTAACTGATTGTGAACTAATTGAAAGTAACTGGGGGCTAACTAAGACTAACTAGTTCCAACTCTAACTAACTGAAGGAGCTTGGTGTCGAAACTCCCAGTGCCTCCTAAAATGTAGGGATTGGTCTAGGAGGTGCCAAAAATTATGCATGCACATGCAATAAATGGCAATTAACCTCTATCCTTGTTCCCCACACTCTAGTAACTGGTACATGTGGCCCCATTAGGAAAAGTGGACACAATGGTACTAGTGGACCCAATTAATTAATTAAGGTTCCTAAGTTAGGATAAATAATATAATAGACAATATGGTAAAGGGAGGATTAATAATCCTAACATTTTGTACTTACCATAGATGATGGACTAAAATATACACTTCTATTTGATGACTACTATTGACCTCTTGCAACTTCGACTCATACCACTACAAACGAACTTATTCTACAGACTCTTTGTCACTAATATGACTCACCTGGACGGTTTGGGTGACTCAATCAATAATGCCATTTGTAGAGGAGGTACCTTCAAGTGTTCAAAATAAAATAAATTAAGTGAGTGTCCTCCGAGTTTCGGAGAGAAGGTAACCCAATTACCTTGCTATGGGTGTTGAATCATTAATTGATCGGTAATTCATCCACTTTAGTCTAGTCAAATCCATATGGTAGAATCGCCTAGATTTAGTCCTATGTCACGCTAGACTATTAGTATGATGGTCGGTCCATTCGTCATTATCATGGGAATTTCATCGACGAGGGAAATCTCTCTAAGATTGTAATACAAAAATTTTGTGGAGTTAGCACCATCGTGTGTGAAAGATCTTCGGGTGTCAAAACCTTGACTTCTTTCTCATTTGGTCAACTTTCCCTTGACTCAGGAAGGACTTTTGGTTTCTAGACCATCTCACCCATTTTATTTAGACTTATTTTTATGTGCATTGGATTGGAATCTCCCTTGGTTTTTCTCGTCACTTGCACCTGTTTTCTCTTTCTATCTTTTGTATATCTATTATTTTATTATAACTGGATAGATATTTCTTTCATCAAAGCATACTTGAGTTTTTACATGGCTTCATTCTTTTTCTTCTTTCAACAACTAGACTCTATACTTATTTATTTAGAACACATGGCTGACTACCCCCCCATTGTCGACCCAATGGTTTACTAATTGATGAAAGTGGGTCTGACAATGACCATGATTTTCTTAAAAAGTATTCCCACTGTCGTTTGTTGAAAAATTTCTCCCACTCTTTTTTATTTTGTTTCCATTTCGACGAGGAAGGTGTTTGTAACAACGACTATGGATTGACTATATTTCCAACTCCATTCTTAATAATAAAATTATATAACAATTGTGGCATGGTGCATAAGAATCCTTCATGGAGGTCGGTATAAAATTTTTGCTTGAATTATTTAAGAGATAATATCTCTTTTATAGCTTGTTCTTCACAAAATTTGTTGCATACCTTCTCAAGCCACTCATGCAAATCTGTTCTTTCACCATTATGGAGCTTGTGTATCAACAATATTTCATTATTTTTGTTTAACTTGGGCATGAGAAACATTCAAGTATTTTTTGTTTCACAAAGAATAGGTTCAACAAATTTTCCATGTGCTTCGGTGAAGAATTTCTTCCTTGCTTCTGCAATTGTTAGTTTATTGCGGCTTACATAGTTTTGAATTTAGTTTGTTACTTTCTTGTTCCACCACTCTCAAAATTTTCTTTCGGTTACCATCTAGTAGTGCTCATCGCATCATTCTGATTATGTACTATTAGAAGCAGAACCAATGTTGTAGTCTAAGGGTTCATAAAGTAACCAATAATACATAATTATAATAGAATAGAAATCGCATGGTCATGGCACACATGATAGCAAGAGTAAATGGGACAACGAAAACTCAACTTTATATTATAGATGTGAGACAATATACATAGAACAATGATCAATTAATGAATACCTATGGATTTGGCTCGCCGACCTATTTATACTTATTACAGACAGTTAATTAGTTACAATTGATGAGCCAACTAGCTAATCAACCGACTAAACTGACTCGACCATAGTAGGATGGAGGACCTAGTCACCTAGTCAATTAGTCTACTCCAAAGGTAGGATTCAAGATAATGATGTTAACCATAAGGGTAAATAGTTTTAGAGTAAAAGGGAAAAAACTACTTTTTCAATTGTATTTCCAACTTGTCTCTTTGTAGGTTTACTCAAATTTTGAGTGTGAGCACTTGTTGGATGTGGAATTAAATTACACATCAACGAGTACCTACTCAATATATGTTTGATAGATCCGTAGTAGGAAAAAACTTAAAACACATTTAAAACAATGTATTTTGTTGAAGGAAATACATTTATTTTTGTATTTGTTTATTTTATGTATTTCATTTTTTCCTACTGAAAATCCATAAAAAGCATGTGGAGGGGGTACTCGTTGGATGATAAATTTATTTCCACATCCAAATAGTGCTCACACTTGAAATTCAAGTAAGCCTACGAGAATATAAGTTGAAAATATGTTTTAAAAAGGTAGTTTTTTTCCATTCATTAAAAAGTTAATAACTCTTATTTAATTATTTTAATAATTATTTTATTAGTTTCCTAAGAAGGCCCATTTTAAACCTCAACTTTGTTCTAATACAACATTTATGTACCCACGTTCTTATATACAATGTGTGACATGAAATGGTCCTTCACGAAATGAAGAATGATTCCCTTCACTTTGGCTTCCTTCTTTCAATGTGAAAATAACTTCACTAGATTGATAGGTTTTTGAATATCTTTGACAACATGCTCCCAAGGATTGAATTCTTCTGTAAATAATGGATCCTAGACATATAAGGAACAAAATTAGAACCTACATGTAACATGTCACACTCTCTAATACCAAGAGTCACCTTACACATACTAAACAAGTCTCAAGTGCACAATTTAATAGTATATGAATTAGGAAAAAAAATCCAAGGCTCCAAGCTACCTCAAACAATATAGACTATCACACCCAAAAAACTTAAATAAATTCAATACATTTGTTAATTAATACTCATCTAAAATAAAATATCCCTCCTACACCTAAAGTGATCTTAGACACTAAAACTCTAGTAGCATGCTAAATTTTATGTGTACTATGGTTTTAATGTAAAACATAGATTTCATCTATATCCTAGGTGTTTCCCGTATATTAAACCTATGATATTCAACCTCAAATATGTTATAAAATAAAAACAAAACATTAATAGTAACAGATAAAATTCAATATGTAATTGTTGAATGTGTGTTGAATGTACAACATTAGGCGTTATTCACCATACTTGTGGTTAATATCAAGTCCTACATATCCTCATATGATTGAGGCAGTGACGTTTTATTGTAAAATCTTGTGAATAATATCAATACTAAATACTTGTGGTTAATATCAAGTTGGACTTCTGGTTAATATCAAGTCAACTGATTCTCATGTGGTCACCTAGAGAGTGGGTACCCATTGAGGTGGGCTTCCAGTCATAGAGGTGAAATGATTTGCATGTTAAAGCATTGATGTCATGTGATAAATTACTAACCATAGTCATTTGAGATGGATAAAGCTATTAAGTCTCCTCTAGAGATTGATCACCTCTAGAGTGAATTACTTTAGCACATGACTATATGGCCCGAGAGTAATATAATGTGATCATAACATGTGATAATTCTTATGAGTATATTATGATATGATTAATGACTAAACTTAACACATCTAGACCATGCAGTAAAGATTAAGAGACTGAGCAATGAAAGAGATAATGCATAAGAGAATTCGAATTGCCTAAATATGACTAAGTGAAACTTAAAATTGTAAGCTTCAGCTAAGTTACAATTTGTGCTTCAGTTATAGAACTTTCAATTACGAAGTTTCAGTGATCCGTGCAAAGTAAATCAATCGGCATAATTAAGTTAACAATAGATAACTAAATGTTAGTATAAATAGACTATTTAATTAAAGTATTTATGCTTTAATTTAACTAAACTTAAGTTAATCAAAAGACGACACTTAAAGTGTATTGCATGATGACACTTGAGTCAAAGCACATGAAAGACACTTAAATTAGCTTATTAAGTAAGTGTACATACATCCAATTAGATGTTGATTTTATTTTGATGTCAATTTATCATCATTTAATGTCAAATATGAAAGGCATTGCGCATTAGTAATGCATGGTGATATTTTCTATGTAAGGAATTAATATTCCATAAAGGAAATTTTGAAGTTGTAATTCATGTATCCATTGTTCGCATGAAACCATTCACTATTATCTGCATGGTATAAGTTTTGGCTTGTTATTAATGTATCGAGCACATGACAAGTTCATTATAATTCATCATTATTCTCTATTTCTTTGTTTTCTCTCTTATCGGGCAATTTGTTATTGTGTTGTAAACCATTCTCTGCAAATCTATCTAATATACTCATAAAGAATTTTTGGATTTTTCATTCTCTATATTAAGAGGGTTTTCCCAGGGTATATCTTATCTCGTGTGGATCAATGATTTGTGTGGTTGATTTGGTTTAGTGATTCATGTATTCAATAATACATTGATAAAAATTTTAAAGTTCAAATATCTTCATATTTTCTCAAAATATCAACATTAACAACTCCAATAATCAAGGCAATCCATGAGAAAAGATACCAAAATGCTATCATAAATTTAAGGCCTCTATGGAAACCTTATCATGCATAAACTATACTTGAAAACAATTATTTACAATTGTAAATATAGATAAAACAAAAACCCTTATCTTATTGAGTTACAATGTTAAATAACTTAACATATTAACCCTTAACTTATGTCAAATCAATAAAACAGATATAGTCGGAAATTACAAACCACGAAGAACATAGATGGATGAAAATAAATTTTGAAATTTACATAAGTATTGGATAATGGAAACTTCATTAATATGAATAACATGAAGTTCATGTACAAACCATAGCCTTATCACAAGGCTAGTATAATCCTCTAGCTCTTTGAAACCCTAGCTAGGAAAAACCAAGAAAAACCTAGCTCATACCAAGGGGGATCCAACAGGCCATTTTTCCTGCTCTTAATAAATGTAACACCAAACACATACTTGTTGGTGATGATATATCTCTTAGTGTCGTAGGAATTAGAACAACTTAGCAATATGATGGTCATTTCAATGATGTATTACTTATCCCATGTATTTCTTGCAATCTTTTATTAGTGTATTAGATCATTCATTTAGATGAAGGTAAGAATATAGATATTTCACATCATTAACTTGTAATCAACTACTTAAAACATCCTAAGCATTTCATAGAAATTGGAGTTGTTGATGATCTTACTATATTGTACAAGTTTTCCAACTTTGGGTCATGATCTTTACCGTTATTTTTTATTGCTCATAGTGATGACTTGAATAAACTTTGGTATAATTGATTTGGTTATCTAAACCATCACTCATTGCAACAAATATGTAATCAGAATATGGTGATTGATCTTCACCTAATTTGTTGCAAATATGGTGTTTGTCTTAAGTGTGTTCTCAATAAAAATCATTAAGAAAAATTGAAATGCATGCTTCTTCGCACACCTTGGGCCCCTTGCAACATGTTCATAGTGATGTTTTTAGTCCACTTCATTTTGCTTCTTTATATAGGTTCAATTAATTATTAATTTTCAATGATGATTTCTCAAGAAGAACTTGGATTTATTTCTTAATATCTAAGAGAATTTTTTGAAATTTTTTTGGGTTTCAAGGCCCTTGTAGAAGAACAATATGGACATCAAATTCAATAGTTGAGAACAAATAATGGAGGAAATTATGATAACAACAAATATAAAACTTATTAAACTATATAGGGAACTCAAATGCAACATATTGTTCCATATACACCATAACAAAATGATGTTTTCAAGAGAAAGAATCACATATTAAAGAAAATGACAAACTGTATGGTCCAATCTAAGAGATTAAGTCCTAAATTTTGGGAAAAAACCATTAATTGTGCCAATTAGATAGTAATCACACTCCCACAAAGGATTTACAATATATAACACTGGAAGAAGCATGGAGAAAAAATGAACTAAATGTAAAACACTTTCATGTGTTTAGTAGCAAGGCATGGGTTGGCATTCCCGATGAGAAATGAAAATTGTTATTGTTGGTGAAAAATATTAAACGATTAAAAAAATATCCAACGATTGAAATTGTCAACCCAATGAGAGTGTAAACTTGTGAGGCACAGGAAAAATATATCCATGGTCAGTGTAACACTAACTTAATCTAACATTTGAAAAGAAAACACACACGACTGAAATGGAATTTAAATCTAGGAAAGCATGAAATTGTGTTAAAGGAAACTAATCTAATTACTATAAATACAACACACGACTGAAATTGAATCTATTTTTTTTTGTTGGCAAGTGGAAGCACCCCCCTAACTAGCAGGCTTTCCATTGGCTAAGTGACCATGAACCAGGGGCATCTAATCCTTCGAAATCACCTGGGGATCGCCCTTGGCTTGAACCACACCAACCTTTAACATGGTTTGATTTTTTGGTATCCATGGGGTTTCGAACCAGCGACCTTTTCTCTTAGGGGCGTATTGACCACAACCTACCACCGACTATTCTACATCTCACGGATCTGAAATTGAATCTAATTACGAAAGCATGAAATCGAGATTAATCTAGTAAAACATGAAATTTCATAAAAAAAAACCTAAGCATGAGAAAGCATGAAATTAAGAAAGAGAAAATTTATTTATAGCAAACCACATGTAAAAAAGTGACAAGTAACAAATAAAAAATGACAAAGAGATGTGATCTCACATGAAATCTAAATTAACCACTCAAAATAATAAATCTATTATGGATAAATCAAAATATTTATTCTAAAACATCAAATCCGTTACAAAAGGATCAAATCCATGGCTAACTCTCAAAAAGATAAACTATTTCTCTATTTCTAGAGAGGCCTCCACTACTCCCAAATGAAGAGAGAGCACTCTTATTTATACATGAGTTTCTTTGAAAAAAGGGTAAATGTAGATCCACTTTTCTCTCAACCTATTTTCCATAATTACAAAATATTTATCCTCACAAATCCTCTCATGATATTCCTCTTTGGAATTATCTTAAATAATTATCTCCAAATCTTGAAAAGTATCTGAGAATCTTTTGAATAATCATTTTGTTGAAAATATTCAAATATTCCTACACATCACAAAGCTCACACAACTTTGAGATATAAATGAAAACATGTTAATTTTATAATATTTAATCATAAATTCTCTTAAAATACTTAAAAATAAATCAATTGGAAAATAACAAGGTAACCCATAGTTATTCATGAAAATGGTACAAGGAATAGTTAATGGAGTGATGAATAGAGATGAATGTGAGGAATAGTGAAGGGAAAATAGGATGACAATGCGACATTTGGGTGACCCAATAGTTAAAACCTAAAAGTGAGAAGTGCATTTTTGTTGTATGTTCTGAAGACGTAAAAAGTTATAGACTTCTTCAAACTCATTCCATTGAAGTAATTGTTAGGATATATATTAAAATTCATGAAAATGTCAAGGCTTGTGAGACTTATTTGGCATTTGTTCCATATTCAACAATCGTTCCATCTTATATACGCAACTTTTATATCAGTGATCCTATTTCGGTTTCTTCTTTAGGTGATCGAAATGAGGATGAAAGTCCACCTCCACCTACTCACCTTGCTCTAGTTGGGATTGTTGATCATGAACCTACACCAAAACCATATCTTCCTAGATGGGTCCATACAATAGAGAAGCAGTTGTTGATCACTACAACAAATTTTAATTTTAGGGGGGGGGGGGGGG